>JAQQSS010001879.1:0-14514 GCA_028646465.1 Rhinoceros unicornis | reverse complement strand
CCTCTTGAGTGTTTTCTTCCAGTTGCTGCTCATACCCTTCTTGGTGACATCACCCCAAGCCCAAGCATGGTTCTTGATGCGGTCATATATGTTTTAATCCTTCTAGAATTGCATCAGTGTCTTCTCAGTGTCTTCCTCAGTTGCAGCAGTAGCCTGGGCAAAGGTCCTCCTCGGGTAGTAGGCCTCAAAAAGCTGCTATAACTCCTTGATTTATTGGTTGGATCAAAAAGGTGATATCTGGAGGGAGAAACACCACTTTGATATTAGGATGAAGATCAGCAATGAAAGGAGGATATCCAGGAGCATTATCCACAATAAGCAAAATCTTGAAAGGTACATTATTTTCCAAACAGTACTTCTTCATTTTGCTGGCATAGCAATTCAGGAGGGCCTCTTGGAAGAGGAGCTGGGTCATCCATGACTTCTTATTGCTCCTGTAGTACACTGGCAGTGGGTGCCTGTCGATATGCTTGAAGGCCCTGGGTTCTCACTGTGTCAGATCTCAAACAGTTTCAATGTAGCCTGCAACATTGCCCCAAGCAAGACTGCTATCCTCTCCTTAAAAGCCTTGAAACCTGGCACTGACTTCCCCTCCTTATGGATGAAAGTCCTTTCAGGCACCATTTCCAGAATAGGGATGTTTCATCCATATTGAATATTTGCTCTGGCAATTAATTTTCCTCCACAATCAGCTTATCTAGAGTTTCCAAAAATTCTTCAGTTGCTTTCACATCAACAACTGCAGACTCATCAATCACTTTCACATTATGTAATGAATAACAATTCTTGAATTGTTTAAACCACCCAGAGCTAGCAGTAAATTCAACATCATAGTCATGTCCAGCCTTTTCTTTCAGCGTCAGAAACAAACTTTTTGCTTTGGTGTGATCATCATGGTGTTGAGAGGGATACACTTTTGTGTCTGGTCTTCAGTGCGGGTCATTAGAAGTTTCTCCACTTCTGATAAAGGCCCTTCTTGAGTTCTTGTTAATCTTGTCACCTTCAATGAAGCAGATCCTTTAACAGTGTCTGTCACTTTGTTCTTGTTCTTCAAGATCATAGCTGTGATGGAATGGGACTTGCCTGACGGGCAAGAAATAACCATCACTGATTTTCCACCTCTGTAGTCCTTAATCACTTTTAATTGTATTTTCAGATCAATCACTCAATGTGGCCTCTTACTTGCAACATTAGCAGTGGATTATGTATGCTTTGGGGCCATGATGAGCAAAACAACGTGAGATTAAATCAAGCACAAGAGCAAGTTATGCAATCAAGAGATGTGGTAAACATGAGATGTATGAGGCAACTGCCAGCATATTGTTTTATAGTACACTTTTTTTTATAAGTAGAAAGAGTACACTCACTCTAAAACAACAATGAAAAATATAGCATGGTAAATACATAAACTTGTATCATAGTTGTTTATTATCAATATCAAGTGTTATGTACTGTACATAATTGTTTGTGCTATACTTTTACATACCTGGCAGGACAGTAGGTTTGTTTACACCAGCATCACCACGAACATGTGAGTTATGCATTGTGCTATGATGTTATAATGGCTATGACATCATTAGGCAATAGGAATTTTTTAGATCCATTATTATCTTATGAGACCTCCATCATATATGCGGTCTGTCATTGACCAAAAAGTTGTTATATGGCACATGACTGTTAAGTCGTCTCCTGAGAGAATTTTTCTCAAAAGACCCATCTTACAAGAAATATTAATGGAAGTTCTTCAGACTGAAAGCAAGTGGCCTGAGATACCAATGCAAGGATGCACAAAATATAAAGAACACTGGTAAAGGTAATTTTTTAATTATATAAGTATAAATACATAAATTTATCCTTTCTTAACTGATTATATATACATAATGTTTTGCTTGGCCACATATCAAATAGAAATGTAACATATTTGCCAATAACAGCACAAAGGAGATAGGTAGAAACATAGATGTAAAGGACAAAGGAAATGATCTCAATAGTAACTTAAATCCATTGGAAAAAATGAAGACAACCTAAAATGATAAGGTTAATACAATAAAACTATAGATATGTATGTGCTCTTCTATCCTCTCTCACCTTGTTTAAAAGATATGAAATTGTATAAAGTAATAATTACAATAATATATTGTTGTGTTTCTAAAATATATTGATATAATACATATAACAATAATACCACAAAAGGAGGAAAGGGAATAGAGCAATACAGAATTAATGTTTCTATATCTTGCTGGAATTAAATTAGTACATATCTGAAGTTGATTTTGATAACACACGATGTAGATGGTAATTTCTAGAGCTACCAAAATAATTCTAAATAATTATTTGAGTTATTTTGAAGTAACTCAAAAGTTATAGTGAAAAATTCATTAAAGAAATAAAAATGCTACATTAAAAAATATTCACTTAACATAAAAGAAAGTAGTAAAAGAAGAATAGAAGGAAAAAAAGACATGAATATACAGAAACAAAATGTAACAAGGCAGATCTGAATCCAACTATATCACTAACAGCATTAAATGTGACTAGATTAAGTAATTCAACCAAAAGTTAGAGATAGACTAGATTAAAAAAATGATTCAAATATATGCTGCTCACAGAACCTAAAATTCATATTCAAAGATACAAATTAAAAGATGGAAAATGATACATTATGCAAACAGCAACCACAAGAAAGCTTGAGATTCTATACTAATATCAGATAAAATAGACTTGAAAACAAAAAAGCTTATTATACATAGAGAGTGACATTTTATAATGGTAACATGGTCAATCCATCAGGAAGATATAACAATTATACATATATATGCATTTAATAACAGCACCAAAATGCATGAAACAAAAACTGAAAGAAATGGAGGAATAAATAAACAATTTGACATTAATAGTTGGGGACTTCAATACCCCATTTTTAACATTTAACAGAAAAACTAGGCAAAGATCAACAAGGAAATAGATGACTTGAACAACACTATAAGCCAATTAGACCTAAAAGACATCTATACAATAGATACATTCTTCTCAAGTGCACCTGGCACTTTCTCCAGGATAGATTATATGCTAAACCATAAAAAAAACTTCAATAAATTTTAAAGGATAGAAAATAAATATGTATATGTTCCCTGGCCACAACAGAATGAAATTAGAAATCAATAACAGAACAAAATTTGGGGAACTAACAAATATGCAGAAATTAAAAAACACACTCCTAAATAACCAATGAGACAAATAAGAAATACAAAAAAGGAAAATAGAGAAGCTTTTAGATGAATAAAAATGAAGATACAACATAACAGAACTTATGAGATGCCATTAAACAGTGCATAAAGGTTTACTTACTGATTTAAATGACTATATTACAAAAAGAAATAAGATCTCAAATCAATAACATAAGACACTGGAAAATAAAGAGCAAACTAAACCTAAAGTAAGCAGAAGGTAGGATATTATAAAGATTAAGGAAGAAACTAATGAAATAGAAAATAGTAAAACAATAGAGAAAGTTAATGAGAAGAAAGCTGGTTCTTTGAAAAGTTCAACAAAATTAACAAACCTTTAGCTAGATTAATGAAACAGAGAGAGATAGAGAGGACTCAAATTGTTAGAATCAACTAATAGAACATTACCACAGACCTTTAAGAAATAAAGTATTTTAAAGGAATATTATTAATAATTGTATGCGAATAAAGGAGATAACTTAGATGAAATGGTTAAATTTCTAGAAAGACACACACTACCAAAAATGACTCAAAAATATACAATATGAATAACCCTTACCAAGTAAAGAGATTTAATTAGTAACCAAAAACTACCATAAAGAAAAACCTTCTTCCTCTCCCTTTTACTTCTGATTTCTACCAAAAGATTAAAGAAAAATTAATGATTCTTCACAAACTGTTCCAAAGAACGGAAGATGAAGTAACACTGCCTGACTCATTCTAGGAGGCCAGTATCACCTTAATACCAAAACAAGATGAAGATATTACAAGGAAAGAAAACTACAAACCAATATTTCTCAGAAATATGAGAGTGATATCTGCATCATGGCAGCATAAGGAGTTCGTCCTTTTTATTCCCCCCTTTTACCAACAAATTAGATGTTCATCCATGAACAAAAGTGACTTTGTGAGAGTTGTGGGATCTAGCACCACACACCAAGGAAACCGGCAAAAGTCTCACCCAACCGTGCATCTGGTAATAGGCAGACAGACCTTGGTATGGGCTGCAGAACCAGTAGAGCCAGCAAACCTGCCCAGACCCCTCTCACAGCAGTTGGGAAAAAACCTGGAGAGGGCTGACTTGGGCAAATATCCATGCACAAGAGAGAAGTTACAGAAGTCCAGCCTTCCTGAGGGGAGATTCCAGCACACCAATGGAGCAAAACAACAACAACAAATACTAGTTTGGTTGCAGTGGAGGTGGTAAGAGAAACTTTCTGAGTGCCAGACTCCCCACCCCACAAAGGAAACACTGCATGGGGCTGATCTATCCAGTGGTGGTGACCTCTCCTACAGGAGAAAAGAAGAGTGGTGAATGAGTGCCTGGCTATGCTAGTTGTGCCAGATGTGGCTGGAGAAACCTGTTCCTCTCCAACAGCACCCAGATTAATGAGACAAGACTTCTATGACGGGGGGAGGGAGGAGGTTGGAAAAGAGGCAGATAAGAATTTCAAAAGGAGTGACATCAGCGTCATGGTGGAGTGAGTTGTTCCTTTTGGTTCTCCCCTCTAAGTTACAACCAATAAGACATCCATTGACCAACAGAGGACTCTATACACAGCATAAGAGGTCACTTAAGAGACCCATGCATCTATACATCTGAAGGTGAGTGGACTGAACACCTGGAAGGCAGTGGGACTAGGGGTGCAGCCCTCTCCCTGGGCAGCTGCAATCCAGGGCACAGATCTTTACACTGGCCCACATACCTGTGAGAAAACAGATGTGGCTTGCTCCCTGCCCATCTCCCAGCAGACCCAGCCTGCAAATCTGTGAGTGCTTGCAGAGGGGGCTGAAAAGTTGGGTATAGCTTGCTCCTTACCCATTTCCCAGGAGATGCAGCATGCATGCCCCCTCCCCATCCACTAGCAGTGCCCAGGTCTTTCCAACAGTGAGGATAGTATACAAAACTCAGATTTTCCAGACTGGGGCAGAGCACCCTGACCCGTGTTTTCAAAACATACAAGCTAGCACCAGAGATCAGAGGCTACAGGGAGAGCAGCAACAAAAACCTCTCCTTTCTTAGCCCCTGTTCCCCCCAAGTGATGGCAGAAGAAACCTGTGGCCAGAAGCTTCAGAAACCATAGCAGAATTGGTGACCCAGCCCCTAGTAGCGGTATCCCAGACACCAGGTCCACCAGCTCCACCAGCAGCAGGGGCTGCATATAATTCTTTGGGTCCCCCATGAAGCCAGCACCCCTGGCAGTGGTACAATCAATATCCTCAGACAAGCAAGGAGCAGCAGCACAGTGGTGCAAGGGGCAGAAGCATCTGACCCCATGGAGAGCCAGTGGAGGAACATGAGACTGAGGCTACCCAGAAGCATCAGGAGTGCTCGCAGTCTGATAACCTGGGTGGCAATACTTGAGACTGAAGCAACATCATAAATAGCAAGGCACCAGCAACCCTAGAAGCACAAGTGGCATGAGGAGGGCACTGACAATGCAGAAGCAGCTCAGAACCAAAGTAACTAAAGCCTTACCCAAATAAGAAAGGAAATTACTACCACAAATGCACCAGCTGTGGATCAATTCATCAAATACCATGAAGAACTACAGTAACACAGTAGAATAGGAGAATGACAACTCTCCAGAAACCAAATGTGAAGTCACAGAAGACTACTATATAACTGACAGAGAATTCAAAATAGCTATAATAAAGAAACTCAACTAGTTACAAGAAAACTCAGAAAGATAGTTCAATGAGCTCAGGAAAAAATTAATGAACAGAAGGAGTACTTCACCAAAGAGATTGAAATTCTAAAAAAAGAAAAAAAAACAAATTCTGGAGGTGAAGAACACAATTGATGAGGTGAGAAATAACGTAGAAAGCATTCAAAATAGATCAGACCATATGGAAGAGAGAATTAGTGAGCTCAAAGATAAAAACCTAGAAATGATTCAGGTGAAGGAGGAAAGAAAACTAAGATTTTTAAAAAATGAAGAAATTCTGTGAGAAATATCCTACTCAATTAGGAAAAGTACCATGAGGATTATAGATATCCCAGAGAGAGAAGAGAGGGACAAAGGAGCAGAGAGCTTATTCAAAGAAGTAATAGTTGAGAACTGCCCAAACCTGGGGAAGGAACTGGACATGCAAATACGTGAAGCTAATAGAACTCCTAATTACATCAGTGCAAAACAGACCTTCTCCAAAACACTTTATATTAAAACTGTCAAAAGTCAATGACAAAGAAAAAATATTAAGGGCAGCCAGAGAGAAGAAAATAACCTAAAAAGGAACCCCCGTCAGGCATTCAGTGGATTTCTCAGCAGAAACTCTACAGGCTAGGAGAGAGTGGGATGATGTATTCAAAATACAGAAAGGCAAAAACTATCAGCCAAGAATACTCTATCCAGTGAAACTATCCTTTAGATATGATGGAGAAATAAAGCTTTCCCAGACAAACAAAAGCTGAGGGAGTTCAGTGGCACTAGATTTACCTTACAAGAAATGTTCAAAGGAGTTATTCACCTGAAACAAAAAAGCAAGTGTTTAAAAGACCTTGAGCAAGGAGATAAATAGACAGAATCAGAAAATTGCAGCTCTATATCAGAATAGGTGAGTAGACACTGAATTATAACAAAAGATGAAGGCAAAGAAAGCATCAACAATAACTATAACCACAACAATATGGTCACAAACTCACAACACAGAAAAGAATAATCAGTGACAACAAAAACATAAAGAGGAAGATGAAAGGGATGGAATCTGCATAGGGTAGTGGAGATAATATGCTATCAGCAGAAAAAGGACCATCTCATCCATGAGATCTTTTATACAAACCTCGTGGTAACTACAAAACAAAAAATCAGAGCAGAGTCACAAATCACAAATATAAAGAAAAAAGAGAAAAACATCACAGAAAATCACTAACCTGTGATGGCAAACAGAAATACAAGGAAAAAGAAACAATGGAAATATAGAACAACCAGAAAACAAAAAGTAAAATGGCAGTATTAAGCCCTCATATATCAATAATCACTCTAAATGTAAATGTAAATGGATTGAATTCTCCAATGAAAAGACAGAGAGTGGCTGAGAGGATTAAAAAACAAGACCCAACAATATGCTGCCTCCAGGAAACACATCTCAGCTCTAATGACAAACATAGGCTCAGAGTGAAGGGATGGAAGATGATACTCCAAGCAAGTGGCAACCAAAAGAAAGCAGGAGTAGCCACACTTATATCAGACAAAGCAGACCTCAAGATAAAAAAGATAACAAGAGACAAAGAAGGGCATTATATAACGAAAAAAGGGACATTCCACCAAGAAGACATACTTATTAATATATATGCACCTAACACAGAACCACCAAAGTAGATAAACCACTTATTAACAGACCAAAAGGGAGAAATTGAAAGCAACCCAATAATAGTAGGGGACCTTAACACCCCACTTACATCAATGGATAGATCATCCAGATGGAAAGTCAACAAGGAAACAGTGGTCTTAAATGAAACAGTAGGCCAGATGGACTTAACAGATATATATAGAACATTCCATCCAAAAAGAACAGAACACACATTATTCTCAAGCATACACAGAACATTCTCAAAGATAGACCATATGTTGGGAAACAAAGCACGCCTCAATAAATTTAAGAAGATTGAAACCATATTAGGCATCTTTTCCAGGCACAATAGTATGAAACTAGAAATCAGCTGCAAGAAAAAAGCTGAGAAAGTCACAAATATGTGGATACTAAACAACATGCTACAGAACAACTATTTGGTCAATGAAAAAAACCAAAGGAGAAATAAAAAAAATACCTGAAGACAAATGAAAATGAAAACACAACATACCAACTCTTATGGGATGCAGCAAAAGCAGTACTAAGAGGGAAATTTAGAGCAATACAGGCCTATCTCAAGAAACAAGAAAAATCTTGAATAAAGAATCTTACACTATACCTAAAAGAACTAGAAAATGAAGAACAAACAAATCCCAAAGTCAGTAGAAGGAAGAAAATATTAAACATCAGAGCAGAAATAAATGAAATAGAGATTAAAAAACAACAGAAAGGATTAATGAAACTAAGAGCTGGTTCTTTGAAAAGATGAACAAAGTTGACAAACCCTTAGCCAGACTCGCTGGGAAATAAAGGGAGAAGCCTCAAATAAATAAAATCAGAAATGAAAGAGGAGAAAATACAATGGACACCAGAGAAATATGAAGGATTATTAGAGAATCTATGAAAAGCTATATGCCAACAAACTGGATAGCCTATAAGAGATGGATAAATTCTTAGAATCATACAACTTCCCAAAACTGAATCAAGAAGAAATAGAAAACCTTGACGAGCCCAATCACAAGTGAAGAGATTGAAACAGTAATCGAAAACCTCCCAAAAAACAAAAGTCCATGACCAGATGACTTCTCTGGTGAATTCTACCAAACATTCAAAGAAGATTTAATGCTATCCTTTTCAAACTATTCTGAAAAACTGAAGAGGCTGGGATGTTCCCTAACTCATTTTATGAGGCCAAAGTTACCCTGATGCCAAAACCAGAAAATGACAACACAAAAAAGGAAAATTACAGGCCAATATCACTGATGACCACAGATGCAAAAATACTCAACAAAATATTAGCAAATCATACAGCAATACATTAAAAGGATCTACACCATGATCAAGTGGCATTCATTCTAGGGATGCAAGCATGGTTCAACATCCACAAATCAATCAATGTGATACACCACATTAACAAAATGAAGAGTAAAAATCACACGATCATCTCAATAGATGCAGAGAAAGCATTTGACAAGATCCAACATGCATCTAGGATAAAAACTCTCAATAAAATGGGTATAGAAGGAAAGTACTTCAACGTAATAAAGGCCATACATGACAAACCCACAGTCAACATCATACTCAATGGGGAAAAACTGAAAGCTATTCCTCTGAGAGCAGAACAAGACAAGGATGCCCACTCTCACCACTCCTATTCAACATAGTACTGGAAGTTTTAGCCAGAGCAATTAGGCAAGAAAAAGAAACAAAAGGGATCCAAATAGGAAAGGAAGAATTAAAACTGTCACTATTTGCAGATGACATGATTCTATATCTGAAGAATCCACCAAAAAACTACTAGAAATAAACACCAAATAGAGTAAAGTTGCAGGGCACAAAATTAACATACAAAAATCAGTTGCATTTCTGTAGACTACCAACAAACTAGCAGAAAGAGAAATCAAGAATACAATCCCATTTATAATCACAATAAACAGAATAAAATATCTAGGAATAAACTTAACCAAGGAAATGAAAGACCCATACACTGAAGATATTATACACTATAAGACATTATTGAAAGAAATCAAAGAATACATAAAGAAATGCAAAGATAGTACATGCTCATGGATTGGAAGAATAAACGTAGTTAAAATGTCCATATTACCTAAAGCAATCTACAGATTCAATGCAAAACAATCAGAATCCTAATGACATTCTTCACAGAAATAGAACAAAGAATCCTAAAATTTATATGGAACAACGAAAGACCACGAATAGCCAAAGGAATCCTGAGAAAAAAGAAGAAAGCTGGAGGCATCACAACCACCAAATTCAGAATATACTACAAAGATATAGTAATCAAAACAGCATGGTACTGGCAGAAAAACAGACACACAGATCAATGGAACAGAATTGAAAGCCCAGAAATAAAACCACACATGTATGGACAGCTAATCTTCAACAAAGGACCCAAAAACATACAATGGAGAAAGGAAAGTCTCATCAATAAACAGTGTTGAGAAACTGGACAACCACATGCAAAAGAATGAAAGTAGACCGTTACCTTACATCATACACAAAAATTTACTCAAAAAATATTAAAGGCTTGAATGTAAGATCAGAAACCATAAAACTTTTAGAAGAAAATATAAGCATGTCCACTCTTTGGCATCAGTTTTAGCAGTATCTTTTTGAATACCATGTCTACTCAGGCAAGGAAAACAAAAGAAAAAATAAACAAATGAGGCTATATCAGACTAATAAGCTTCTGCACAGCAAAAGAAATCATGAACAAAATGACAAGGCAACTCACTAACTGGGAGAAAATATTTGCAAATCAAATATCCAACAAAGAGTTAATTTCCAAAATATATAAAGAACTCATACAAGTCAACAACAGAAAAAGGAACAACCTGACCAAAAAATGGGCAGACATACGAGCACATATTTTTCCAAAGAAGATACATAGAGTGTCAACAGGCACATGAAAAGATGTTCAACATCACTAATTATTAGGGAAATGCAAATCAAAACTACAATGAGATATCACCTCACATTGGTCAGAATGGCTATAATTAACAAGACAAGAAATAGCAAGTGTTGGAGAGGATGTGGAGAAAAGGGAACCCTCATACCCCACTGGTGGGAATGCAAACTGGTGCAGCCACTATGGAAAATGATATGGAGATTTCTCAAAAAATTAAAAATAGAAATACAATACAGATATCACACTATTGGTTTTTTATCCAAAGAACATGAAATCAATAATTCAAAAGGGTATATGAACCCCTATGTTCATTGCTGCATTATTCACAACAGCCAAGATATGGAAGCAACCCTAGTGCCCATCAACAGATGAATGGATAAAGAAGATGTATATATATGTACATATATATACCACATATATCTGTACATATATATATATATATATATTTACACACACAATGAAATACTACTCAGCCATTAAAAAAGACAAAATCGTGCCATTTGTGACAACATGGATGGACCTTGTGGGTATTATGGTAAGCAAAATAAGTCAGACAGAGAAAGACAAATGTGGTATGATTTCACTCATATGTGGAAGATAAACAAACACATAGATAAGGAGAACAGATTAGCAGTTACCAGAGGAGAAGGAGGCAGAGGGGAGGGCAAAAGAGGTAAAGGGGCACATATGTATGATGACAGATAAAAACTGGACTGTTGGTGGTGAAAATGATGCAGTCTGTACCCAAACTGAAATATAGTGATGTACACCTGAAATTTATACATTACTGTAAGCCAATACAATAAAATAATTTTTAGAAAATGCAAAGAATTTCAAAGGGCATTAAAGGGGTTGCACTCAGCAGGTAGCCTATGCAAGAGCCTCTGCAATTACCACACTTAGGTATCACCCTACTGGGTCTGCAGGCTCCCCCAACACCTCAAGTGCTAAACCCACAACTCCATCTACTCTGTGGCTGGCTCCTTGTGCATGCTCCTATGTGCATTGGCAATAGAGAGCTCTGGTAGACAGAGAGCAAGCTCGGAAAAGGGCCAGGTCTGTGGGCAAGATAGAAACTACAAATGTGAGCTATAGCACCACGCTTTAGAAAGCAAAAGAGAGGTTTCCAGTATCCAGCCTGCTGAGTTGTAAAAACCAGAGAAAACCTAAAAGCTTTAGAATCATGCTATAAGAAGGAGCAAGAAGAGTGGAGCAGCTGTACCCATACAAAGGCAGAGAAACCCTCAGATAATAACAACACCATTGAACAGAATACCCTATCTGCTAGCAAAGATTAAAGGAGATGTCTGTTACTTCAAATGTGAAAACAGCAATGCAAAACTACATGAAACATTAAAAATCAAGGAAACATACCATCACAAAAAGAAAATAACAATTCTTTGTTAACCAAGTTCAAAGGCATGTAATTTTGTGATCTAGTTAATAAAGAACTCAAAATAGCTGTTTTGAAGAAATTCAAGTAGCTACAAGAAAACACAGAAAGACAATTCAACAAAATCTGGAAAAAATATATGATCAAAATGAGATTTAAAGAAATAGGTAGAAATCATAAAAGAACCAAATCAAAATTCTGGAGTTGAAGTTCTCAATGAATGTAATGAAAAATGTGATAGAGAGCCTTTGCAGTGGAGTAGAGCAAATAGAAGACTGAATAAGTGAGTTAGAGGGTTGGAATTCTGAGATAACTCAGAGGAGAACAAAGAAAAAAGAATGAAAAAGAGTGAAGAAAGCCTATGTGATCTATGGAAATCTGTCAAAAGCACAAATATTAGAATAATCTGGGTTCCAGAAAGAGAAGAGAGGGAGAAGGGAGGAGACAATCTATTTAAAGAAATAATAGCTGAGAAATTCCAAGCCCTGGGGAGAGAATTGGACACCCATGTTTACAAATCTAATAGATTATCCTATTATTTCAATACAAAAATACCTTCTCCAGAGACATTATAAAATATCAAGGATAAAAAAGAATTCTACAGGGCCAGCCTGGTGGCGTGGCGGTTAAGTGTGTCCACTCTGCTGTGGCAGCCTGAGGTTCATAGGTTCAGATCCCGGCTGCACACCGATGCACCGCTTGTCAAGCCATGCTGTGATGGCATCCCATATAAGGTAGAGAAAGATGGGCACAGATGTTAGCCCAGGACCATGCTTCCTCAGTAAAAAGAGGAGGATTGGCAATGGATGTTAGCTCAGGGCTGGTCTTCCTCGCAAAAAAAAAAAAAAAGGATAAAAAAGAATTCTAAAAGTAGACAAGGAAGAAAAGACTGTAACCTACAAAGGAATCCCCATTAGGCTATCAGCATATTTTTCAGCAGAAACTCTACAGGCCAGGGGAGAGTGGTAAGACATATTCAAAGTATTGAAAGAAAAACATTGCCAGCCAAGCACACTCTATCTGGAAAAATTATACTTCAGATATAAAGGAGAAATAAAGACCTTCTTAGACAAACAAAAGCTGAAGGAGTTTATCACCACTAGACCTGCGTTGCAAGAAATGCTGAAAGTTCTTCAAGCAGAAATTAAAAGATGCTAATCAGTGACATGAAGGCATACGAAAGTATGCAACAAACTGGTAAAGGTAAATATACAAGCAGACTTGGAAAACTCTAAATCTGTAATAAGATGGTGGATTAACCACTTAACTGTAGTACAAAGGTGAAAAGAAGAGTATTAAAAATAATTATAGCTACTATAATGTGTGAACAAATACACAATATAAAAGGAGGTAAATAATGACACAGGAGATTAGGTCAAGATGGCGGCGTAGGCAGACTCGGAACTCACCTCCTCCCGTGGACACAGCCTATTTACAACTACTCGTGGAAAAATTACCCCTGAGACAGAACTGAAAACTGGATAAGAGGAACTCCTGCAACAATGGACAATCCTACCTGAGGCAGAAGAGGCAGAAACTCCCTTCTGGAGAGGAAAAACGCTGCCTTCACCAGCCACCAGCTTCACGGCCGCCGGGAGCAGCCCACAGGTACGCTGCCCTCCCTAGAGGAGCGGGGCCCTGCACCGGGGAGCGCCCCCGCTGTGGGTATTTTGTGGACCCAGCACAATCGAGACGAGGGGCAGAATATCTGACTTTGCCTGCTACTAAAACATTGGGGAATACCCCCAGAAAACCCCGTTCACAAAGAAACTAAAACCGGCTCTTAAAGGGCCCTCACGCAAACTCAACCATTTCAGAAAGCATCCTAAAATCACCAGAAAGAAAGGTGAACAGTGCTGTGGTGAAAAGAGACTCACCTAATAGGCCAGGGCATCTCGGTGAGAGGTGAGGCCTCTCCAGGGACTGGGACATTGGCGGCGGCCATGGTTGTGGCCTCGTGTGGGCGTGCTGACACAGAAGCCATTGGAGTTCTCCCTGGGGCCTGCTAGCCCAGGTCTGCCCCACCTGCTAGAGCACTGATTTAATCCAGCTCAGCCAGGGCAGGCAGCCCACTCTAGAGACTGGCCCCACCCAACAAGCCCTCAGGCAACTTGTGGGCCTGCATAGATTGGTGACTGGATTCCCTGAAGCCTGGCAACTGAGCAGACTTTATCAGGGCAGGGCGTGCACAAGGAGCGGGTGGAGAGTGTGGGGCGGTGGCGCAGTGTGTGGGGCTCCTGCGTGGAGAGACTGGGTCCGCTTGGGGAAGTCAGGGCACGCACACAGGGCAGGACTGTGTTGACTGTGTGTGTGGACCTGTGGGCGGCAGGGCTTGTCAGCTGCAGAAGACTTGTGCTGCTCAAAGACCCACATAGGGGGTTTGCCCCACCTTCCAAAGCCTGAAACGATTGGGTGCTCCTGTGCCTGAGGCCAGCCCCACACAGCTGCAATCCTCAGAGAGCTGACAAGAGACCTAAAGGCTGGAGGCTTACAGCAATTGTAAGGCCCTGAGCCTAACAACTTGCCACGCTGGGGGCCTACTCACTTAAAAGAAATACTGCAACACAAATGTGGTATTAGAACTTGCAGCCAACTGTGCTGGGGCTCCCCACACCTGATAAAGAGACTGAAGGGCCCACAACAACTACAAGCAGCTGAGCATTACAACAGCT
>JAQQSS010001878.1:0-14514 GCA_028646465.1 Rhinoceros unicornis | reverse complement strand
CCCCTCACCTTCCTCCTCCCCCTCTCCTTCTTCCTCTCCGTCACCCTCTCCTTCTTGCTCCTCCTCCCCCTCTCCTTCCTCCTCCACCTCTTCTTCCTGTTCCTCCTCCCCCTCTCCTTCCTCCTCCTCCTCTCCTTCCTGCTCCTCCTCTGCCTCTCCTTCCACTTCTCCTTCTTCCTCTTTCCCTTTTCCTTTCTCCTCCTCCCCTTCCTCCTCTTCTCCCTCTTTTCCTCCTTCTTCCTCCTCCTCTCCTTCCCCCTCTCCTTGCTCCTCCCCTTCCTCTTCCTCCATCCCTTTGTTTCTTTTCACGTGATGGCCTTGTTCCCTCTCCTTTTGTTCCTGTTCCTCCTCCTCTTCTAGGTCTTTCTCTCCCTTACCCAGGCTCTCTCTTTCTCCTTCTCCCTTGTCTTTCTCCTCCTTCCCCTCCTTACTTGGCCCCTGTTCCGCTCCTGAATTACCTCCTCCACCTTCAGGTGCATCCTCTGCCCCTTCCCCTGACTTTCCCTTTCCTTCACTCACCTGTGCACTGTCTGTAAGGTCATCTGACAGGATCTCTGCTTCCTCCTCCTCTTTTCCTCCAGGGACCTCCACATTTTCCTCATTTGCCTCTATTTCTTCCTTCTCTATTCCACTTCCTTCTGAATCCTCTGCTCCTTCCTGTTCCTCTGGGATCTCTGACAAGCTACTCTTAAAATCATATTTTTCCATGAATTTGGACATTTTGCTTTCAGTCGCTTCCTCACGTGCTTGTTCAATAAATTTTCTGCTATACCACAACTTTTGGTCAATTTCCACTTCATCATCCTCTTTCTCTCCACCACTAAATTCTATGGACTCAGGCTTCTCGAAGCCATGAGCAGTACCCTGCTGACTTTCACTTTCACCTTCCAAGTAACTGTCTGGCTCCTCCACAGATTCTCTTTCACTGTCAAAGATCACATCTTGCTTGTTCCTTTTACTTTCCTTAACAAAATCTTTATTTTCTTCATCCTCAATATTCATGTCTCTATTTGGTAAGTCATCAAAGAATACATTAACGTTTTTAATATTCTCTTCACTTTTTCGTCTATCTTTCAGACCTGTCATTTTAGCCAGACCAGTTTCCTTCTCAGAGATTATTTCTTCTGCTTTTGAATCCTTCTGACTGTGTCTTCCACCACTTTTCTTTTCTATTTCCTTACCACCAGGTGGATAAACACCACGCTTATTTTCACGTCTAAATATCTCTTTTTGCAAACCCTGTGCACTGGTGTTGGACTGAGGCCCAGCCTGGCCTGAGTCTTTACCTATGTCCTCATCTGGAAATGCTTCCATAGTCACAGCTGCTTGAACCATGTATATTCCTTTTGCCAAAAGCTGTTTATACGCTTTCCCTTCTTTCATTTTTTTGGACATCTCTTCACTTTCATGTTCATTACTATCACCATTTTCAGTATGTGCTGTATGCTGCTTCAGTTCCTCAATTGTTTCTTGTTTCTGTAAATTTTTTGAAGTAATCGTCATACTACTATTAGTTGACAAAGGTAACTTATCTACTACAAAATACTCCAAGATTTTGCAGTATTATAAGTTTCACTAGGAGAATAAAAATGTCCAGTTTTACCAGACATTTTGCTCAGATTTTGTTTTTTTGGGGGATAATTTATGCCACTCTCAGTCTATAGTACATCTAATTTTGATTTAGTAACATGGATCTGTGTTTAACTTACAAATTCTTACTACCTGCCTTAATTTCGCCTTTACTCACAATACCATCAATATTTATTCTCTGCCCCTTTTCTTAATCCGAATCAATTCCTAGATATAATACATTTACACTGATTTTGCAAAATAGTTAGAAAATGTACACTTCTCTTGCATGCAGTGCAGTTCAGTTTAATTTTTTCTATCTTCTCTATTGTCTTAATTGTCAAATTTTGATTGGTCTTTTGATTCCATGAAATTTACAAAATTAAAGAATATAAATGAAAATATGAAATTATAAAAATTGGAAAAAATGAATAGCATATTTCTAGAAGAAAAAATCTGAAATGAAAACTGCAAATGAAATCTTTTTATTGATGTACTAAATAATAATGAATATATTTTTCTTTTCAAAACAAAATCTTTGAGTTGACCCTCTTCCTTTTATCTATTATATTTTTAATTATAATAATTTGCATACATAAAAAAACCACCATGAGGAAAAATACTTAAGGTAAAATGTAAGGTTTTTATAAAAACTATGAAATTAAACATTGAGATTTAAACGATACATTAAGAATATGAAAATAATTTCCAGCTGGACAAAACAAGGCAAAAATCAAATTGTCGACCTAAATTCAACAAGCTAGTGGGTTGAAATATTCAATGACTTTGCGTCTCTGGATAGTAAAACCTCACTAAATCAAGTTTTATAAATTGTGAGGAGTGCCAGGCCTAGGAAAAGGTCATTTTTTTGCTGAAGAAATTATTAGAACAGCACAAGTTAAAAGTTAATGTATAGGAATACTAGAATAAATCTTTTTTTATTCACTAAAGTAGGCCCGGTAGGGCCTCTACTTAAAAGGACCATGTGAAGTGTAAAATATATATCAGTTTAAAAGGAAGTGCCTTCCATATGAAAGTGGTAGTTTAGACTGAAATTATCCAATATGGTAGCTACTAGCCACTTGTGGCTATTGAGCACTTGAAACGTGGCTGGTTCCCATTGAGACATGCTATAAGTAAAATATACACCACCTTTCAATGACTTATTAACATAAATAGAATGTAAAATATGTCATTAATAATTTTTATATTGATTATAAAAATGATAATATTTTACTTATATTGGGTTAAATAAAATATATTACTAAAATTAAAGAAAATAAAA
This sequence comes from Rhinoceros unicornis, assembly GCA_028646465.1. NCBI lineage: Eukaryota > Metazoa > Chordata > Mammalia > Perissodactyla > Rhinocerotidae > Rhinoceros > Rhinoceros unicornis. The sequence goes on along the minus strand of JAQQSS010001878.1, from coordinate 11,660 downwards.
GGAAGTGTGTTCCTTTTCTGTTTGTTCTAGGTCCTATTCTTTAAAAAGTCACGATTCTTTCAAGAGCCCTAAGAGAGACAGAGGCCCAGTTGCCAAAAATGATTTCTAAATGTATGTGCCTTTATTTCCCTAGCACAATAAAGCAGCACAGAAGAGGTAGAGTGCAGACTCTAAGAGAAGAGGAAGGAAAGACATAGGAAAGATGTCTGCTTGGAAGTATAGTCAGTCAATAAGTGAGTCAACATTCACTGAGTTGCCACAACTGTGTGAGGAGAACAGCTCTCCTATATTCAAAAGGAATACTGTTATTCACCACGCTTCTCAGTAAAATATAGATAAGACTAATGAGGATTGGCACTAAACTTTTATAATTTAGCAAGATTATCTCGCATTTCAGTGACTTTGATTTTAAGGATTTTTAGCTTAACAATGTGGCAAAGGCACTAGAAAAATAAATTTGATGTTTTCTATAGCCTTCTTCCTTCAATTTACATTTCTCCAATTTATTTTTCTAATCCCCAAACTCATCCTTTCACTGTACTGGTCTCAAAGCCAGAAAAAGCAAAGAATTTTAGGACAGGCCTTTATCTCTCCAGGGTTGTGAAAACCACAGACTATTCCTTCCTCTTGCTATTCATTTGTTATTTATTAAAGGTCTCTCTTTATCACTCATGTAGTTTCTGACTAATTTCCAAAAGTTTAATCTTTTTATGCTATCGATTCCTTGATAAATTAAAGCCCATTATAAGCGTTGGAAAAGCAACTATCAAACATTTTCACAAAATTTTAGAGCTAGAAAAGATGTTAATATCATCCTGTAAGGTCAGCATAGTAACTCACCTCAAGTCTGAGAGCCACTCCGATAAACAGTAGCCTCTTCCAATACTTAAGAACTGTAATAATAATCTTTTGCCTTGATGGTAAGAAAGTATGGCTATTATGACTTGTTAGTGACTCCAAAGAACAAATTTCAGCAATGAAATTCTGTCACTCCAGTTGCATCACAGAAAATACACACCAACAGAACAAGCCCCAATGGAGGCTATCTACACTGTATTTCTCTGTCTTCTAAATTCTCAAGTAAGTGAATGCTTACCTTTCTTATGTTCTTTCCAGAAAGCTTTCAAGAAAACAAAACAATTTAAATTGTTCTTACCCATCATAATGAACATTACTCTCTATATTATACCTTTTGTTTCTGAATTGGCAATAATTTTAATGACTTGTCATTGGAATTCAGGCTCATCATATGTGTCTGAAATAAATAAAAAATATATGTTCTAAAAAGGAATAAAGACTATATACATGATTATATATTTATGCATTCTAAAAATATATATACACAAATAAAATTAAAACAAAACAGTTCAGATAGTAATATAATCATCTCTGAATTGCATACTACTTATGTGAGGATCAAAATGAATTTTATCGTATAATCTACACCTCAATAAAGCTGATTTAAAAATAACAAAAAAACGAAACAAAAACAAAAACAAAAAGCTTTTCTCATGCATATAGTAGTATATGAGTACATATACACACAGACACACACATACAAATACACGATGAACTAAAATTCAAATTTATATCTAGATAGATAAATAAGAGGGGCCGGCGCCATGGCTTAGTGGTTAGGTGCGTGTGCTCTGCTACTGGTGGCCCGGGTTTGGATCCCGGGCGTGCATTGATGCACTGCTTGTCCGGCCATGCTGAGGCAGCGTCCTACATACAGCAACTAGAAGGATGTGCAACTATGACACACAACTATCTACTGGGGCTTGGGGAAGAAAAAGGGGAAGAAAAAAAAAAAAGGAGGAGGATTGGCAATAGATGTTAGCTCAGGGCCGGTCTTCCTCAGCAAAAAAAGAGGAGGATTGGCAGATGTTAGCTCAGGGCTGATCTTCCTCACAAAAAAAAAAAAATAAGAAAACCATTACCATGTTTAAGACATCAGTAGTTTCTCCAAGGCTTTCTAAATCTGCTGCTGAAGAAGTGTCTGTCTCCTTCCCTTTGGTCATTTTATCTTGAAAATAATCTGAATGATTAAAAGAAAAGAGAGAAAATCAGATTTCAATGGAAAAGTGAAAGACAACTGGACAATAAACAGAAATCATTCTGTAATATAAAGTGCAGGTATAATTTTACTAAAGGTCCTTTAACCTCATGTTAAGGGAATTGAACAGAATTCATTCACAGTGATAACAGGTTTTAAAATCTCTTTTTGAAAGTTTAAAGACTTTGACGCTGATGAGGTAATGACTACTTCATTCATATGAACAGGAAACACTATTCCTTTGGGATAAATACTACCCAGGTATAAAACACTGTGATAGCCAGGCCCCAAAAAGGACCCTAATGACCCGCATCCTCCTGGTATGCATACCCTTGTGTAGTTCTCTTCTACACTTTATCAGGTTGGTCTGTATGGCCAATAAAATAAAGCAAACATAATTGTGATGTTATTGTGGCTTATGTCTTGGTCCCACACATTCTCTCTCATTCTCTCTTGGATCACTTGCTCTGGGGGAAGCCAGGTTGTCAGCACCCCTAGGGAGAAGCCCATGTACTGAAGAATTAAAGCCTCCTGTCAATGGCTATTTGAATGAGCATGGAAGAGGATCCTCCAGCCCCAGTGGAGCCTTTAGATGACTGCAGCCACATCTGAGAGTGTGCCTGCAACTGCACGAAACACCCTGAGCCAGAACCCCTCAGCTAGGCTGTTCCTGGATTCTTGACCCTCAGAAACTGTGAGATAATAAGTGTTGGTTGTTTTAACCTGCTAAGTTTTAGGGTCATTTGTTATCTAGCAACAGATAACTAGTACAAGCACCTAGAAACTTGCATGGAAAACTGCAAGGCTATTACGTCATAAATCAGATAATTAAGAGCTATAAGCACTATTTGACCTTACATTTTTCTCAATTACTACATCCCCCATTTAGCATCCATATATTTATTTGAGAGGAGCTCCTTAATGAAGTCTTCGCTAAAAACGCCAGTCCGCATTGATCTCTCCCTTGTGAACTCATTCAATTCAAATGACCAAATAATCAGTTTGTATTTATTCCATGTGAGGTACTATGCAGAAGATATCAACTGAAGTAACTGCTAATTCTTAATGAACTTATAGTCTAGAAGGGAATATAACATATACGATATAGAGGAATGAGAAATCACATCTGAATGTTGGGAATCAGGAAATGTTTCACTAAGGAGGTGTAGGGAAGGATGAGTAGAATTCTGAGAGGCAAAGATGGAGGTGGATGGGGAAGAAAACGAAGTCCAGTACTAACAGAAGCAGCAGAATGGCTTGTATTGAAGGTTTACCATGTGCTAGAAATACGTGCTTCTATACATGTCGGGTTGACTCCATGGTTGTATGGAGAGGTAACTCCGGGTTGACAAGAGAGGTAAGTATTATATTCCCATTTCACAAATGAATAAATTAAGGTTCAGCGACCCTTTCGGCGCCAAGTGTCAATCTCAGGTCTGTCTTGACCTCAGAGCCTCTCTACTAAGTCTGACTATGAAGAGCTCAGTGTGATCAAAATCAGGGGTCAGCAAACTTTTTCTGTAAAAGGCCATATAGTTGACGTTTTAGGCTTTGTGGCCGTATAATCTCTGTCCTAACTACTCAAACTCTGCAATTGTAGTGTGAAAGCAGTCACAGACAATATATAAAGGAAGGGGCACAACTGGGTTCCAATAAAACTTTATTTACAAAAAGAGGTGGCTAGCAAAATTTGGCCCATGGGCCATAGTCTGAAGACTTGTAACCTCAATTAAGGTTATAAAAAGATTATCAAGAGACGAAAGCAGAAAAGCAGGTGGTAGTTATATGTGGAAATTTACACTTATTTTCAAAAATATTAGGGATTCTCTGAAGACACTGGAGTAGATGGGAACTAAGCTGTACCTGAGGAAGATTAACATAAAAAGTGCTAAGCATGATACATTGGAGAGGGCAGAGAATGGAGTTTTGGAAAATAGATAGTAGATCATTTAAGCTCATGAGCTTGCTTTATACTTGACTGAGAAAACAGAAGTCATCAGATCTGATCTGCTTTATCTTCTCACCAACAAATGTACATATTTACCTACATTTTCCTGTTAACATGTCAGATGTATCTTTCCTCTTATCAAAGATGCTCTGTACGCTAGCCCCTCCTGTCTTCTCAAGAGCTTTGCAACTTTGGTTATACACTCTCTCTCATGTGCTCAATCTCTCCTGGACTACTGGCTCATGTCCATTAGCATACAAATATGCTCTAATATTTCCCATTGACCCCACATCTCCCTCTAGCTGCCTGCCCATTTCTCTGCTCCTCTTCATGACCAAAATATGCAAAAGAATTATCTACCCACCCTATCTCCTCTTCACTTCCTCATTTCCCATTCTTGCCTCAACTCTTAATACTGGTTTCTGCCCTGATCTTCCCCTGGAACTACTCTTGTCAAGATCACCAGTAATCACCAGGACGCCAAATCAATAGGATGCTTCTTTGAGCTCTTTTTCCTTGACCTTTGAGCAATACTTTGAATCCATGTTCCTACTCTCTCCTAATTTCCCTCCTCCTACCCTACTGGCTAACGCTGAGGAAGGCTTCTTTGCTGGCTCTTCCTTCCTTACCCTCTAAATGTCTGATGTTCTCAGGACTAAATCCTGGGTTCTCTTCTTTTCCTACTCTACTCTCTAATAGGTGATTTCACCAACTTCTACAGATTGTAAATATCTCTGTGTTGATGATTTCCAAATTTATATCTGTAATGCAGACCTCTCTTCTGAACTTTAGGCTTGCATTTTCAACTGCCTGCTTGATATTTCTGCCTGGATGTCTCACAGGTATCTCAAGCTCAATTTTTAATTTTTTTTACTCACACTAGTCAACCATCCTCCTGCCTAGGAATCATCCTTGATTCTCCCCTTTTCTTCACTTCTGTGTGTAATCCCTTAGGAAGTTTAGGAAGTTCAGTTGGTTCTATGTCTAAAATGTATTTAAAATCTGCTCCTTTCTCTCCATCTCAACACTTTGGTTCATACAACATCATCTCTTGTGAAAGGCTCCTAAGTATTCTTCCTACCTCTAGTCTGGCCTCCCTACAATCCACACAGAGGCAAAAGTGATCATTTTAAAATGTAAATTGGATTGGAGCACATCACCCCACAGTTTAAAACTCTTGAATGACTTTCTATTGCACTTAAGAAAAACAAATCAAACAGGCTTCTCACAGCCTATAAAACCATGAATAATTTTTCACTGTCTCTTTCTCCATCATCTTGTCCTGCCTTTTCCCTCACTCTCTAGCCCCAAGAGTCTTCTTTTTCTTATAAATTGCCTCCAAGCCTTTGTCTATATTATTTTCTTTGCCTGGAATGCATATATCCTTTTTAATCCTTTGTTTCAGCTTAAATGTCATCTTCTCAGCAAGGTCTTCCCTGACCTCCTTCCCTCCATGATAAACAGTGATGTCTGCAAATAATTTAGAAAAAGTCACATTATATGTTGGATATACCTTTCAAAATACTTTTTACTAGGACAGTTTTAGCAGTCACGAAAAGATAAGGGATGGTTTCTCCTTTTGATCTGGCCACAAAATTCTGTATATCTTCACATTTAAATCTCTTGAAGTGGGAAACAACTTCCCCAAACCCATAAACTTCTCTTTTCCTTGTACACACTGTTGTCAGAATCTACTTTTCCTGCATACAGGGCTGAAGAGGGCCAGTGATTCTTATCTCAAAAGGAAACATACAAAAGTCGTGGGTGAGATGCAGGAAACTGGCTCATTATCAAGGTCCTATTTGTAGATAATATTCCATTCCCATGGCCCACAATTCTTGCCCGAGTTCCTGATCCTTTATTACCACAACTTTTCGCCTAGGTTGCTAATCCCAAAGATACTAAAAATTATCTGTGCCATGGTTCTTAATCCCAGATGCCCAGATTATCTTCTTAATTCCAAACCTACTGCTTACTCTGATCTCCTGGTCCTGGCTTCTTGTCCTGCCCCTATCATCTGAGCACATGCCCTGCAGTAACATATATACACTCCTAAGATACACAAATGTCTGTAAATGAAATTATTTAGAAGAGGTATATAATAGCTGAAGAGTTGGGATTACAATTTAAAATATGAAATCTATATCTAATAGGAAGTGATGTAGCGGTGTTAATAATAACCATGACTATATTTATTAAGGAGTTTCTAGAGGTGCTAGGCTCAATGCTAAGTATTTTATATGTCTTATCTCATTTAATTGTCACAATCACTTTCTAAAATATGTATTATTAAATTCATTTCAAAGATAGGGAAACTGAGTCTTAGAGAAATTAACTTTCCCTAAGTCAGGCACATAGTTAATAAATGTCAGAGCTGGCATCTGACCCCAGATCAATTTAACTCCATATCTCATGCTCTTAACCACTATGCTATACTGCCTTATATGTAAATGCAGAACTTCTCATAGGTCCAGAAAATCTGCATTCAAGTCCTGTTCACTTCATTTATAAGCTGAGTGACCTTGAGTAAGTCTCTCAATCTCTTCAAGCCTTGCTTTACTCATCTATAAAAATGAAGAATATAACTCCCACCTATTTCATGGAGTTGCTTCAGGGTTTAAAGGAGATAATGTAAGAGAAGGTACTATATATGCTACGCACTGTTCTGTAAAGATACGCTGCTATTGTCACATGGAATTTTTAGGGTCACTGATGATGCTTTCTATTTGTCAGAGTATTCCTGGATTTCAGTTCAAATGAGAAATGTCAGTCTCTAACTAGGAAGAGAATAATTTAATAAATTGGAGAAAACATCTTAAGATAAACATGAAAACAAAAGGAATAAAAGGTATATTTCTCCCAAGAGCAGGCAGAGTATCAAATGTTACCTGGTTCCATTGGCTGCATGGTGCTCTCCTTTTCAGGTATTATTTTCTCTGGCAGATTTCTTGTAGACACAGGGAAAGGAATTGAATGTGGGGAAAAACAAACAGGTAGTTTGGGAGTCTCTTCCATTGTAGATAGTGTTTGCGTCATCTGAATAGAATCTGGGGATTTCTCCTTTAAAATAAACAGGTTAAATAAACTGTTAGATGACATTATATATTTAATATTGACATAAACTACCCTATGGTTACTAAAAATATTTGAGAGAGACTTCATAGTTGGCCAATATCCCACAACATTCACTTTTTTTTTTTTTGTGAGGAGGACCAGCCCTGAGCTAACATCTGCCAGTCCTCCCTTTTTTTGCTGAGGAAGACTGGCCCTGGGCTAACATCCATGCCCATCTTCCTCCACTTTATATGGGATGCCGCCACAGCATGGCCTGACAAGCAGTGCGTCGGTGCGCGCCCGGGATCCGAACCGGCGAACCCCGGGCCGCCGCAGCGGAGCGCGCGCACTTAACCGCTTGCGCCACCGGGCCGGCCCCACAACATTCACTTTTTAATAATCCCCAAGGGCTCAAAAATGTTTTGTTCTGTTGTCTCTATATCTAAGTTGTTCTAAACTGTCAATTGGGAAGCCTGTTTTTCACATGGCAGGGAAAAGTGTGTGTATATTTTCTCTACGTTCCCTGAGAAACAAAAAATTACTCATGAGACATAAAGAAACAACAACTACAAAATACGTATGGGATATTTCTCAATCTTTCCATATACACTTTCTCATAATAAAAAGCCAAACTTAGCCTTTACCTCAAAAGGAATAGGTTTTAGAATTTTTTAAAAAAGGAATGTCTCCTTTAAAAATTATTTGGCACTTTCTTTTTTAAAAAATATAAGGGTCATTGAAATAATAATTTTAAAGCACATAAAAAGAATCTCTAAACTTAACTGAAAAAGAACATTCCCTTCCTCAAACTGAAGTCCTTATTTCTTTGTTTTCCACATTTCATTGTTTATAGTGTATAACCTTCCACTGCTCACAAGGTATAACTAACAGATAAAAGCAAAGAAGTCAATCCACATACAGTTGAGAAAGCAACTCAACATTTAATCTGAGGTGATAAGATAATGATAAATACCACTGTCTATAAGGAAAGGTTAGCCATGATAATTTGAATTTTCTAATTTGCGTGTTTAACAGCTTAACTCTGAGTTTGCTTTACAAGTTTATAAGCCCTCAACTCTAATCATTTTATTTAATAAATTTATCTGAGAAGTCTCTTCTTTGATTTGAAAGGAAAATGGATTTTTTTCTTTCAGTTTTCTTTGCAGTGCTAGACAGTACTATTATATAGAATAGGCCACAGCTGTACCCTCTCCCTTCGCCGCACACGTGCCGATAAAGTTCTATGCAACACGTTCTCTGAGGTCAGATGGCTGATGGGTAGAGAAGTCGCTGCAGGTAAGGAAGAATCGTTTATTTCATCTAACTCAACTTCTTCCGCCACATCAAGTCGCGGAATGGCAAAAACCAGCATGTGACATCCGCCACAAGCAACCTGTAGCACAAATCCACAGATAAATTAATCGACATTGGCTTCAAATGCAAATGGATTTTTAACAATTTTCAGCTAAAAAACATTTAGTGGTAGACTTCCTAGACTGACTCTGTGTGTGTCTCTATATACATATATATATATATATATATATATATATATACACACACACACACACACATACATATACACAAATTATAATATATATTCTTTAAACACTATGATTGAAACATATATTTTTGGTATAGCACTCTTTAAAATGATCTTCCCCAGGAGACTATAAGATTAGTGAATGAGGATTTGGTCACTTTGTTCATCAGTATATGCTTTGTATTCCTCATACTCAGTCCAGTATCTTATCTTGTACAGAGCAAGGATTCATTAAATGGCTGTCAAATGAAGGAATGGAAGTGTTCCATAGTGTGAGGCACTGAGTCTTTGGAGAACAAATTTCAAGTGATATTATCATCACCAAGTAAACAGAATTTTCAAGTCTATAGTTCTTAACCGGCAAAAGTGTTAGAAATAATAGAGATACAATGCCTGATGGTGATGACACTGAAAAAATACCTTCTTATCCAAATAACATTTAGCCAATAAAACATATTTTCAAAACCCTTTATTATCAGATTTTCTCTTGTGCAGGATTTGAGAGTCTTAGCCATATCTAATTCAGCAAATATATACAGATGACTATTGTGAGTAAGGCACTCTGCGGGGTACTATAGGAGTAAAGTTTCCAGGCATGGCACAGTCCTGGCTCTCAAGAAACATGTGAGAACGAAGCAGAAGAGTCAAGATTAGGGCAAAAAGTAAGATGTTAAAGGAGGAAAATTAGGAAAGTGACAGACTTTCTGAGTGGCGTGATGTCTAACATTTGGCTTTTAGAAAATGAGTATAATTATTAGATATAGCCATGATATTCTTCCATACAAACATAAAAGTACTTATTTTCTATGAAATACTGAAAGACTCAAACATAGGAATATGAAAATGTAAAAAGGGAAATGTGACGCCCTTACCAATTGAACTATAAACCTCATAAAATTACAGCACAAAGTGGGAATGAACTGATTGGTAAAATTCTCCAGTCCAAGTCCTAATTTTCCATGTCGACCATCTCCAAAAGTATACATAAGACCTACATCTAAAATGCAAACAAAAAGAGAATTATAAAAGTGCTACTTGTACGGATCTATTTGTAAATAGACAAATATATAACTTACATTGTAATTATAATTTTCCCCTTAAATTTTGTATTGAATTTACTCTGACCCATGGATGTTTCCATACTCCGTATGATCTCTGTGGTCCCACACAAAACATTCATTAGGCAATAGATCCTCTGAGAATAAATCACTAAGCCCTTGGTGGTTTGTGAAGTTGAAACCTAGTCGTGGGAGGCATTGTGTGGAACAGCAGCAAACCAGCATGAGATCTCATGATACACACATTCTTCTCAAGGGGAAGGAGATTTTTGTATTCTGACCCCTTACACATCCCAAAACAACCTACTTTCTTTCTTTTCCCCTCAGGTCATTGATTAGACCAGTTTCTCATCCTTGGCACTATTGACATTTGGGGCTGGATAATTCTTGGTTGTGTGGGTCTGCCCTGTACATTTAGAATGTTTAGCACTATCTTTGACCTCTACCTACCAAATGCCCATAGAATACCCTGTCTCTGCAGTTGTGACAATCAAAAATGTCTTCAGACATTGCCATGTGTCCCCTGGGGGGACAAGATCACAACTGGTGGTGAACTACTGGCTTAGATCAATCCAACTGTCTCTTTTACTAATTCTGCTCCTGGGCTGTGGAATGCTGCTGCAGGAAATGCCATAAATCAACCATGCTGACTAGTCCCTATACCAATACCGGGACTGCCATATATAGCTGGGCCCACGAGGATGAGTAATCTTGTTGCTTTTCTCCAGTTAACCCTTTTGCCCACTGCCATAGGTACTCTTCTGAACCTTCACTCCTCGAGCCCTTCCTTCATACCTTCCATCTCCAGGGGGGCAAGTGCCACGGAAGGAGAAGTAAAGGAAAGAAAGCCAGTATGAGTGCAGAGGAGGGGATCTCCCTGTAGTCCGGGGATTAAGAAAGGCTTACAAACCGAAGCCTAAAGGATGATTACAGTTTAGCTACAAGAAGGGAGCAAAGAATCTTCCAGGTTGTGTCAGCAGTATATACAAAGGCTCTGAATCAAGAGAAAATACAGCACAGTCAAGAAGCTGAAAGGCAACCAATGTACCTAGAGCACAAAGGGTAGAGAGGTATGAGATGGGTCTGAATAGGTAAGAAGGAACCACATCACAGAGGATCCTATTAGTTCACATGAAGGACTTTTGAACTCTATATCTTCATGGCAATAATGAGCTAAATGAATGGTTTTAATCTGGGAAATGATAAGATCACATCTGGGGACTTGGTGTTTAAGAAGGCAAAGTAACTGCATACTAAGAAAATTCAAGAGAATTGACTGAAACATGATTAGAAATAACGTAATTCAGTAAAGTGGCAAGTTCCAAAATTAATATTCAAAAATAGATTCCCTATAAATAAGCAATAACCAGTGATTAGACTCCAAATTTAGACTCTTATAATTCTTACTATTAGGTATTTATTTCCTTTCTTTATATATACTCCTTATCATCTTTTTCCCTTCTTGCTCCTTCTTTTGATCCTGATTTCTTTATCCAAAATGCTTTTTAAAGTTTGTCTTTTAATTTGATTATCTTTAGCCAGAAAAAAATAAACTCTCATCTGAGCTACCTGATTGCACTTCCAACCTCAGAGAGCTTTTTAAAAAAGTCACTGGCTGTAATGGAAAACTGGCAAAAGCTTACAGATAACTTGCTACACACCTCTCATTAGTCCTGGAGGAAAAAAATTCATAACACCTGTCCCCTGGAGAGAATTCATGAGCAAAAGGCAAATGAAGTTAATGTTCAATTATTTGTGCTATAACTTCTTTCATCAAGAGGAAAGCTATTATGAAAGTTTAACCAAATAATCTAATTGTATGTTAGATGATCCATAAAAAGTACATATTTACCATCAATGGCAATTTAGAGTTGATAAAAAAATGGCAGTAAGGACAGAAAAACTGAGATTAAGACCCTGCAGTAAGGGATACATATCAACAACTCTTCTGGGACTATGAATGAATAATCTTTACATTCTACATAGTTCTATTTCATGCTACAT
>JAQQSS010001877.1:0-14515 GCA_028646465.1 Rhinoceros unicornis | reverse complement strand
GCAGGTCGGGTCGTTTGATCAGGTCTGTCATGGATCTCTTGGTCTGGTCTGCCGTGGATCGCTAGGTCTGCAGGGTCCGGCTTGCGGGGAGGGGAGAGTTCTCTCTTTTGCCCTCTGGGTCCCTGAGTGGGAGGCTTCTCATTTGCCCCTCTTTATCCGCTCTCTAGGGGGCTCAGATGTTGATGGTAAACAGTAGCAGTTCTGAGTCCTCTGTGCGGGAGTTTCCCACTGGCTGAGAGAGCCCGAAGAGCTACAGTTTCCCCGCAGAGGGCCGCCCCTCCCCCCTCTCTGGGAGCTGCGCGGACCGGGATCGCTGATCTGATGGGGAGGGAGAGGAGTTCTCCTTACCTCTCCCCGCTTCCTCTGGGGGCCCAGCACGCTCCGCTCTCAGATGTGCGGCAGTGTGGATCTTTCCGCTCTAGCTTTTCACTGTCTGGGATTCCGTTGTTGGTCTGTGACTGTTCCTTTTGTTGTATCTTGTCGGGGGAAGAGTTCACGGGAAAGCTCACTCCGCCATGATGCTGACATCACTCCTCGCTTTATGGAGATTTTGTAGTTATTTTAAGGTCTGTGAAAGTCCTCATCTCCTAATTTATGAGATTAGTTTGTGAGTAGTTGTTCTCCCTGTTGCTTTTGTGTGATTTTCATGAGGAGAAAGAGAAAGAAGCTGACTTATGTCCCCAGGTACATACCAAACGTCTCACTATGCATAAAAAGGATGTTGGTTATACTTTGTCTAGTATTTCTATGTGCTTTATAACGGAAAGAGTAAGGGACACTGTGTGATGGCCAGATTCCCATTCAGGATGGAGGCACTCTTCCCCCAGCTTCTGGAAGTGTTGGGAGCTGATGGCTTTCAGCCCCACCTCCAGCAGCAGCCACATCCAATACCAAGTCAGTGTTGCTCAACAGGGGCCTGGCACCCTTGTCTCAACTCAGAACAATGCTAAAAGGTTGTCCCCACTCCAGATCTCCCTGTGGGATTGGCTAAGTCCTTTGTGCAACTGCGTTACAGGTTAACGCCTACCTCTGCCCAATCTTATTTTTTTCACTCCTCACAGGTATTGATCCTGAAAGCACTCCCCAAAAACTTCTGATATGCTAATCTCCATCTCAAAGTCTTTTCTTTCCCTCTTTTTTTGTGTGTGTGAGGAAGATCAGCCCTGAGCTAACACCCGATGCCAATCCTCCTATTTTTTTTTTTAGCCGAGGAAGATTGGCTCTGGGCTAACATCTGTGCCCATCTTCCTCCACTTTATAGGGGACGCCACCACAGCATGGCTTGACAAGCAGTGTGTCGGTGCAAGCCCAGGATACAAACCTGCGAACCCACGGCCGCAGCAGCACAGCATGTGCACTTAACCACTGCACCACCCAGCTGGCCCCTCAAAGTCTTTTCTAAGGTATTCAACCTAAGACCCTTGGTTCCAGATATAGACTGAAGAAGCAAATTCTAAGATGAAATTTTGGAGCTGGATCACGTGGACTTGAAAAGCCTCAAAACGAGTTTATTTGGGAATAGCCAAAAGAATTGCAACTCGCAATGTGCATGCTATGGCAAACCATAGGCAAATCCAGCAAACAAGGAAGGGGGGCTGCCTTAGAGAGAAAAACGGGGGTGTAGGGAGGAGCTGTTCTAAAGGAAAGTCCATTAGGGGAAAGTAACAGTTCAGGGTGCCAACAGCTTCTCATTGGCTGAGCTGTGGCCTTTCTCATTGGCTGGGCTATAGCTGGCTGGAGAGAGAAATCTTCCTTCAGTAGTAAAGTAGTTTTACTTCCTGCCCAAGATGCAGTGTCTCTCTCCCTGTTTTGTGTAATTGATGATGTGTGATAGGGTGTGAGAGCTCCCTCTACAGGCTTTCCCAACTCCAATTTAATTAAGGTTTCTTTTATTAGTTTCCACAATCACATGCCATCCAACTGGAAATAAGGATCACATCACCGGAGGTAGGAGAAGCAGGAATATCCCCTGGCAGGCTGTGCCAGTGCAGTTGTTTAAAAATGCCATGGGTGGTGAACTATGATGGATTATTGATTAAAGGGAGTGTGCTAGAAGGGGCAAAATTTGAGGCAGTTGAGAATTTCAGGGGAAATGGTAAATATTAAGCCTATAGACGAGATGGCTTCAGGGGTGTATTAGTTTGCTATGGCTGCTTAACAAAGTACCATAAACAATAGAAATTTACTTCCGGTTCTGGAGGCTTAAGACCAAAATCAAGGTATCAGCAGGTTGATGCCTTCTGAGGACTATGAGAGAGCTTGTCCCTTTCTTCTGCTTAGCTTCTGGTGGTTTGCCAGCAATCTTTGGTGTCCCTTGGCTCATAGAAGCGTCACCTTGATCTCTGCCTTCATCTTCACGTGGTGTTCTCCCTGTGAGTGTCTGTGTCCAAATTTCCCCTTTTTAAAAGTATACCAGTCATATTGAATTAGGGTCAACCCTAACGACCTTATCTTAACTAATTACATCGATAATGGTCCTACTTCCAAATAAGGTCATATTCTGAGGTACTGGGATTTAGGACTTCATCATATGAATTGGAGTCGGGGGCGGGGGCACGATTCATCCCATAACAGGAGTGAGGGGTAGATCTATCAGAGAAAGACAACACAAGGATAAGGGTGAATATTTCTCAATTAAAGGATAAATGTATAAACCAGAGAGCATCCTTAGCAACGTATAAAGAGATTTTCATCTCCTCTAGACAGAGAGAGGAAAGACTGAAGATTAGGCCCAGGGCTTAATTACAAGGGTATCAGAGCTCCAGAGAAGACTGAATTCTCAATCCTGGCAAGTCTGACAGTTTCCCTGATTGGAAAGGACTGGGACCCTGAAGCATGGGATAAGGACCTTTGGTTTGATGCGCTCAAAAATCTTGAATCTCAAATCCTACTGAGTGCTCTGGGCCCACAGAAGTGGCTCACTCTTCTCTCTTAAAGACCAGCACTCTCTGATGACTTGGGGATGGTGCAGAGGCCTCTGCCTTGAAAGACAATATGTACGTCCCTCAAGATCTATGCACATCCTCTCTGGCCACAAGAACAACAACTAGGGTTAAGTCACAACATAATCTGGTGGAGGAAGTGCTAAGCCTACTAGTATAGGAATGGAATTACACCCCAAAGGAGCTGCAGGACCAAGCCAATATGTACTGTCAGGGGTCATGAGATCACATATGGGATTGGCCTCTGATAGTGATGGACCAAGAAGAATAGAACAGAAAGTTGGATAAGGGAGAGTTTATCAATATGGGAGCACTCTCCCATGACAAAGACTTAACACCCTACAAAGTACCCCAGGAAATGGAGATAATATGCTGCCAGGATGTTTCAAGGAAGCTTGGAGAAAGCATTTGCCCACATTAAGTGAACTAGAAATGCCAGACTGATGTGGCAGACAGTGGGAAAAGGGATCAAAAGGCTCAGACATTGGCAAGCTAAAGTGGACATATTATGTAAGGCTGGAATATCCAACAGATGAGTATGTTAAAAGATATTCTATTTACCAAAATGATAAAGAATGAGCATTCAGATGGGCATCAGCACATTAAGTTCAATGATGTCTATCTACTAGTGGCAAGGTTAACAGCAAGAGGTGCTGTTACAGAGTTGGGCTCCTTCATAGGAATGGAGAAGTTAGGATCCTAGAATAATATAGGCCACATGGGAGCATTTAACCATGAGAATCAAGACGGGCACAAATATCTTCATGAGCGACCAGAGAGACCTGACCCACATAGAGCTATGGAGAAGGTTAACAGAATATAACATCCCTAGGAGAATGATAGATGAGCAGCCAGCATGGTATTGCTCAATCCAAAAAATCTAAATCAAGAAACGATGATCAGGAGCCTGAGGGCAGCGGCCATAAAATAAAGTCAGGATAAACCCTTGCTCAATTTTCAGGCATGAGCTAGTTTTCAGATTCACTACACATTGATTGAGGAGACGCTGGAAAAACAACCCTGAAACACCACAGCAAAATATGCAGTAATGTTTCCTCCATTCTCCTCTCAAGCACCTATGGCCATTTGCTCAGATAATGGAGGATTGTTGACACCGATACCAAGCGACCCAAAGCACTAACATGGCCCCTTGATTAGTGGTGTGCTATATCGGGTCCAGAAAATAAATAGAGACCTAGCCCAGATCTGGCTCACAGTGGATCCACTAGGTCCAAGGACTCACCCAGTGGTCATTCCTTGAATTCATAATAGAAATGCACTTACTTGGAATTTTCCAGAACCCCCACACTTGTTCCCTGGCCTGTGATATAAGAGCTATTGTAGTGAGTGTATTAGTTTCCTAGGACTGCCTTAACAAAGTACCACAATAGGGTTGGCTTAAACAACATAAATTTATTGTCTCAGTTCTAGAGGTGTCAACAGGGTTGGTTCCTTCTGAGGGATATGAGGAAAGGATCTGTTCCAGGCCTCTCTCCTTGGCTTGTAGAGGCTGTTTCCTCCCTTTGCCTCTTAGCTTCATATCCCTTCTACATGTGTCTGTCTTCTTATAAGGACACCAGTCAGAGTGGATTAGGGATCCACCATATTCTTAACTAATTACCTCTGCAGTGACCCTATTACCCCTATTCCCAAACAAGGTAACATTCTGAGGTACTAGGTGTTAAGACTTCAATATATGGATTTTGGAGTGGAGAGGGACACAATTCAACCTCCAACAGTGGAGAAAACCAAGTAGGAGCCTCTGAAACTGCCCCATGATGCCCCAGCCAAGATAGTGGATCAAAAACAATATACATCCCAAGGCAATGATTTCTGCCACCTTTAAAGAACTAAAGGGTGCAAGAGTGGTGGTTCCAGTCATATCTCCATTTATTTCAGCAGTCTGGCCCCTACAAAAGTCAGGTGGATGCTAGAGAAAGAGAGTGAACTACCACAAATATACACATGGCATACAGCCAATGATCTGGCAAATATATTGTTTTCCATCCCTATCAAGAAGGATGAATATCAGGCCCACCCAGTGGCGCAGAGGTTAGGTGCACACGCTCTGCTGGGGCGGCCAGGCATGTGCAGGTTTGGATCCTGGGTGCGCACCGACACACGGCTTGTCAAGCCATGCTGTGGTGGTGTCCCGTATAAAGTAGAGAAAAGTGGGCATGGATGTTAGCCCAGGGCCAATCTTCCTCAGCAAAAAAGAGGATGATTGGCATTGGATATTAGCTCAGGGCTGGTCTTCCTCCCCCCAAAAAAAGGATGATTACCAACAGTTTTCATTCTCTTGGAACAGAATAGTACACATTTATTGTCTTACCTCAAGGATATGTTAAGTCTCTCCTTCTCTGCCATAAGAGAGTCTGAAGGGACCCAGACGATCTGGATATTCCACCCATCACTTCATTCCACCACAAAAATGACATCATGTTAATCAGTCAGATGAGCAAGAAATGGCAAATAAAACACATGTCCCAGAGGGTGGGAGATAAACTCTCCAAAGAGACAGTATATTCCATACCTGGGATATTATTTTGACTTCTATACAAATGACAAAAAAAAAAAGCTGCCAACTTTGAGAGAGGCTGGAGAAAAAGGCTCTGCCACTGGCCACATAGGCTGTATGACTTAGCAGATCCAATATTATTAGAAGTTTCAGCTGTGGGAAAAGATATCATGTGGAGTTTATGGCAAGCCCCAGTGGAGAATTGCACTGAATACTCCTGGAAGAGTGAATCCCTAGGGCACTCCCCGACACACTTCCTTCACACAAATCTCTGTCTCAGAGTCTTCAGATGATCTAAACTCTAGAAGATTCTAAATACCTCCATCTAAAATTATTCCTCAAATTGCTTCCACTTAGAAAATAGTTTGAAAAGACATATTCTTTACTGGAGTGAAACCATCATCCCGCTAGTCCAAAGTCAGCAATCACATTACCATACTGGATTCCTGTATGACTTAGTGAAAAAGCTGGGCTTCTATAGACCCGACTCACTGACCTCCGGCTCAGCCACTCTCTCCCCACTCTCCCTCCCTCCTTACTCTCTGTTTTATATCTTCCATTCCTGCATTAAATCACTGGGGGTTTATAACACGAGAGAATAATTTCCTTCCTGTGTAAAGAGAACACTAATCCCAAGACTGTTGTTTAGCTAATGTCACATGTTATTTAAAAGAGTAGAATGGTTCACTGAACCAGTCTCACAGACTTAGAATCCACATCAGAGAAAAGCTTAACAGTTCAGAGCAGAAGTGGCAAGAAATGACAGATTTTTCCACAATCTATTTCATGACTATAAAGTGACCATATTTCCAACCAGCTAATGAGCCATATCTTCTATCTTCAATATTCAGGGGAAATATTACCCACACCTCCAATCTGTTGATGATATGGTCTGAATGTTTGTGTCCCCCTCCAAATTCATATGTTGAAATCCAAATGCCCAATATGATGGTGTTAGGAGGTGGGACTTTGGGGAGGTGCTTAGGTTGTGAAGGTGGAGGCTTCATGAGTTGGATTAGTGCCCTTATAAATGAGGCTCCAGAGAGCTCTCTTGTCGCTTCCACCATGTGAGGATACAATGAGGAGTCTGCAACCCGGAAGAGAGACCTCACCTGACCGTGCTGGCACCCTGATCTTGGACTTCCAACCTCCAGAACTGTGAGAAATAAATTTCTGTTGTTTATAAGCTACCCAGTCCATAGTATTTTGTTATAGTAGCCTGAATGGACTAAGACAGTTGGCAAGCTCTGCCAATTCTATCTCCAAAAAATATGTACTGAGAATCTATTCACATCCTTCCATCTCCACTACCACGTCTATTTCCAGGTGACCATCATCTCTTCCCCAGAAGAGCCCAGGAACCTCCTAACTGATTTCACACCAATCCCTTCTCCACAAATGTAAACAATCATTCCACTTCCCTGCTTAAACCATGCTCCCTCCTCATGGCTTCTTTTTGATGCTAAAATGAATTCCCAAATCCTTAACCCAGGCACAAATGCCCTGCATGACCTGGCCCCAGATTGCCACTACCTCCCCACATCTCACGCCACTCTCCCACCCACTCACTGCATTATAGTCCAAACACACCAACCTTTCAAGTTGTTCTCCCTCCAGGCTTTGCACCTGCTCTTCTCTCTACCTGGAAGGTAGAGATGATCGACAAAATGAAAAACCATCTGCTACTCCATTTTGCAGTTTCATATATCTTTTTACTTTAACCAAGAACTAGTATATACATTGAGAATCCACTCCTCAAAACTAACAGGGGTAGGTAAAAAAGAAAAATGGGGGAAGTTATGGAGACAGTACTATATCACAGAATCATAAGGAGTACATATCTAGTATTGGCTGGGCAAGATGAGGAAGAAGAGAACACACCCCTACTCCTCCAGCCTCCTATTTTCTCCCCTTATGAGAGCCATGGACAGCAAGGAATTTCTCTCTGGACTATAGTGCCAGCTAGTGCGTGACTGTGCTCCCTTATTTACAAATTCAGACATTTTAGAGCTGTCAGAGTTAATGTCACTTTCCTGCTAATATCAAGAATTAGACCACTGGTATAATTGCAATGATTCTAGATGGAGCAGGAAAACTGAATTAGGCATGAATAGGTTTCTTCACAAGCATCCACCCTCCTCAGAAATATGTTTCAGGGAATTGAATTACCTAACTCTAATTATTGGATCTTTCCAATAAGAAATTCTCTAGCTTCATATTCAGAAACAAAATCTGCATTATTTACTTTCTACAGCTCTAATTGCTGCTTTACTCTTGACTGAAGTCAAAAGAAAGACCATGCAAGCAGAGAGCATGAAATAAGAGGGCACACTCTTAGCCTCCTCTGCTCATTATTTGAATTTCAACTGACCATAAATGAAGCAAGTACCACCAGGATTCTGACTAAATTCTAAATTTTCAGTATACATTAGTCAGGATTCTCCAGAGAAACAGAACCAATAGAAGATGATAGATGATAGATAGATAGATAGATAGATAGATAGATAGATAGATAGAGTGCAAGAGAGAGAGAGATTTATTATGAGGAATTGGCTCATGTGATCATGGAATATAAGGGAAAGTTAATATGCATTCACTGTAGATATTCGGTATTCATTCACTCATGTAGTAAGTATTCATTGAACGCTTAACATATGCAAGACACATGTGGCAGTGAATAAGACAAGACGATGTTGCACTCATCAAAATTCTGTTAGAAAAGATATTTTAAAAGTATAATAGCTAACATTTCTTTGCTGCTGACTATGTCAGATGCTATGCCAAATGTTTTATTCACATGCATTTCTCATTTACTCCTCGCAAGTCTAAATGAATTCTCATATTTTAAAAATTACACATGAAGGAAATGTGGTTGGCTGAATAATAGCTTCCCAAAGATGTCCATGTCCTAATCCATAGAACCTGTGAATATGCTCATTTACATGGCCAAATGGAACCTTGAGGATATAATTTAATTAAGGATTGTGGATTCTGGGTTCCAGGTGGTCCCAACGTAATCATAAGGTTCCTTATAAGAGGGAGCTGGGGGATCAGAGTCATTGGTAGATGTGAAGACAGAAGCAGATGTTGGAGTGGTTGGAGAAAGGACCATGAGCCAAGAAATGCAGGCAACCTCTAGAGGATGAAAAATGCAAGAAAATGACCCTTCCCTAGAGGCTCCAGAAGGAACACAGGCCTGCTGACACTGTTGATTTTAGCCCAGTGAACTGGTTTCAGACGTCTGACCCCCAGAATTGTAACATAACAAATTTGTGTTGTTTGAAGCCACTACATTCATGGTGATTTGCTATATTGGCAATAGGAAACTAGTACAGGAAGAGAATTTTTAGGAGGTGGGTGCACTAAACCACTGGTTCTCAGTTAGGGCTCTACCTGTCAGTGATTGAGTCATGAAATCTGATATGGGAGCAGGTTATTTTGAAAATGTTCCTCGAGTGACTCTAATATTAATTCACCGCTGAATAAAACCTTTTGGTAGGGAAATGAGAGATCAGAACTCTCTCAAAATTTCATGTAGGAGGTAGAATTTCCAGGCAACAACTACATTTCATTTCATCCTGGTAGTTATTTAAGATTTTAAGTTGTTAAATCCCCCTACCGACTGAAATTAAACATTCTACCTGAATAGCTTGAGTATAAAGTCAAAATCATAAAAAGTACAATTCTGTACTCACAGAAATACAATTTTGTGAACAAGTTTTTACCTCTCCACAAATTTAATTCTTTACGGGTTACAGATGGAGATACTTTGCCAATAATCTTTCAGATTTTTCAGCATTTTACCTTCTGTATATGCCTAAAGCTGTAATTTAATCTTTTTGTATATTTTTTGTTTGATATTTAATTATAAAAAATAAAACCCCCATCTTCATAGGTCCCTCTGCACTCTTCCTCTGTATGTCTTGAAGTCCTTAGGAACCCATTCACCCTTCCCTTATTAGCTCACTTACCCACGTGTACTCACTCATCAAATATCATGTGTGTTCAGCACACGTGAGATGCCCTTTACATGTCCTTTGAGCTCATGAAGATACACAGACAAATAACACGTGGTCCCCACTATCAAGAAACCATTTCCTCCATGCTTCATCAGCAAGTCCTAAACTCCTTTATCACTGTGCCTTTTACATCAGATAATAATTGTTGATATCTATCCCAAGACAGGGAGAGCTTGTGGGCAGGGTGCAGGTCCAGTTCACCTCTGCATCTGTGGAATTCACAAATGTGTGCTCACACATGGTCCCGATGGACTGAATCAACCTAAAAGGAAAATAAGGTAAACACACAGAGAATTCACTCTACAAATCAAATTTTTAAAATGAGAATATGGAAAATCACCTTCTATTGGGAGGATTTTACCGGATGGAGACGGCAGATATGGCAGAGTCAGGACTCTATGGTCACCAACAATTTCTGTTTCCTCCTGAGCACAGAGGGAGACAATATTTTCCAGCCTCCTCAATACAGATGGAGCCGAGTGAGGCCACATGAGATCATTTGACGAGTTATCGCCCACGGAACACGAGTCAAAAGAATGTAGGCTACTTCCAGCACTGGCCCCTAACATCTGTCTCCCTTTAGATTTTTGGTTCACTCTTTTCCCCTTTCTCAACAACCCCAGAGGCCACAAGTCAAAGACATTGGTGTTATAAAATGGAACAAGTCTGAATACCTAAACGTCTGCACGTAGTCAACCCCCTCCCACACCACCATTTTCATTAAGAACCGTGATATAAGCAAACAATAAACTTCCATTGCATTGAGCCCCTGAAATTTTGGGGTTGTTTATTACAGCAGTTATGCCCTGACTAATACAGAAGAGGATGGCTTTCCAGGCAGAGGGAGCCACATGAACAAAAGCAGAAAGGCAAGAAAACACATCGAATGGCTGGAAAATATAAGGAAGAAGAGTCAGAAATCCATCCTAATGAAAAACTGAGAGCCAGATGCCAGGAAGGCCTTGTTTGATGAACTAATCTAAAAGAAAAGGAAGAACAATAACTTGCTAAAAGTGATACAATCAAAAAGGTATTTTAGGAAGTACAGCTTGGCAGCAATGTGATCTAGATAGAAATTTAAGTTCTTTTAATGGGATAAAATCCCAATTCAAGTTAGATTATCGACAAAAGAGAATTTACTGACTCACATAACTAAAAAGCCAGGCACAGTTGGATCCAGGGGTTCATCAGGACTCAGTCTCTCTCCTGATTACTCAGCTTTCCCCTGTGATGGTTTTATTCTCAAGTCATGATGATCCCAGCAACTCCAGCCTTGATTTCTATCAGCATCAAGTCCAGCAGGAAGAGATTCTCCTTCCCAACTCAGAATTGAGTTTCTTTTCAGAAGATATGATTAACATGTGCAGCTCTGAAATAATCACTGTGCTTAGGTTCAGGTCACATGTTGTTGGCTGCAGGAGAAGGGCAATCCTATTACATCCTTTACTTATTGCTGCAGTAATGCTGTGTAACAAACACCCACAGAGCTTCAAAGGCCTACAATGATAATCATTTATTGCTCACACGCCTGGGGTCTGCTGGGATTTGGCCAGGAAGGCTCTGTCATTCTCATGGCTTTCCATGGCATAGCAGGAGCACAAATCAGAAACATGCAAAGCTTCTTGAGGCCTTGATTCACTTTTATGTAATTCTATTGGCCAAAGGAAATCACATAGGTTGGGGAAATAAATTCCAATTTTACAGGAAAAACTCCAAAGGTACGTATTAAAGGCTGTGTTACAGACAGGGATGAAGAACTGGGACCACTGATGCAAACAATCTACCACACCCACCAAAACCCCAGGGACAGAGTGGGAGAGTGATGGTTCTCCAAGGAAAACATGGATGCTGTTAATGGAAAAAGTGGTGAATAGATTCTGGTTAGCAAAGTCAACAGAGGGCCGCTTGCAGCTGACAGAGCAGAAAGCAGAGTGTCTGAAACTAGATGCAGTATTCATTTCCTAAGGCTGCTGTAACAAATTACTACAAACTGGGTGGCTTAAAACAAAAACTTATTCTCTCAAGATTTTGAAGGCCAGAAGTCTGAAATCAAGGTTTCAGCACGGCGGTGCTCCCCTGAAGGCTCTGGGGAGAATCCATGCTTCGCCTCTTCCAGTTTCTGGTGGCTCCTGGCATTCCTTGGCTTGGGGCTGCAGAACTCCGATGTCTGCTTCTGTCGTCACGTGGCTTTCTCCTCTGTGTGTCTTCTCCTTTTCTTATACAGACACTTTTTAGAGCAGTTTTAGGTTTACAGCAAAATTGAGAGGAAAGTGCAGAGATTCCCCATGTACCCCTGCCCCCACATATGCATAGCTTCCCCCATTATCAACATCCTGCACCAAAGTCGTACATTTGACAAACCTACATTAGCACATTATAATCACCCCAAATCCATAGTTTACATTAGGGTTCACTCTTGCTGCTGTACATTTGTGGGTTTGGACAAATGTATATTGACATGTATCCATCATCACAGTATCATACAGAGTATTCCCACAGCCCTAAAGATCCTCTGTGCTCCATCTATTCAGCCCTCTCCTCTCTCCCGATATCTGGCAACCACTGATATTTTACTGTCTCCATAGTTTAGCCATTTCCTGTAGTCGAAATCTTACAGTATGTAGCCTCTGCAGATTGGCTTCTTTCACTTAGTAATATGCATTTAAGGATACTCCATGTGTTTTCATGGCTTGATAGCTCATTTATTTTTAGTATTAAACAATGTTCTATTGTCTGGATATACCATAGTTTATTTATTCATTCATGTACTGAAGGAGATCTTGGTTGCTTCCAAGTTTTGGAAATTATGAATAAAAGTGCTATAAACATTCATGTGCAGGTTTTTGTGCGGACATATGTTTTTAACTCCTTTGGGTAAATACCAAAGAGCACAATTGCTGGATCATATGGTAAGAGTATGTTTAGTTTTGTAAGAAACTGTCAAACTGTCTTCCAAAGTGGCTGTACCATTTTGCATTCCCACCAGCAATGAATGAGAGTTCTCGCTGCTCCACATCCTCACCATCACTTGGTGATGTCAGTGTTCTGGATTTTGGCCATTTTGGTAAGTATGTTGTGGTATCTCATTGTCGTTTTAATATAGACACTTTTCATTGGGTTTAAGGTCCACCTAGTGAATGAAGAATGATGTCCTCTTGAGGTCTTTAACTTAATTCCATCTGCAAAGACTGTTTTCCCAAATACAGTCACATTCACAGGTACCAGGGGTTAGGACTTGAACATATCTTTTGGAGGCTACAATTCAACCCACTACAGATGCTGTTATATAGGGTCAGTAAAGATAGAATACAAACTAATACAGAGTTTTTGATAGTGGGAATGCAAAGAAAGCAATGTTTAAAAAATGTTAGAAGTAAAATCACTAGTACTTGAGATGGGTTGTCCATTTCCCCACACTTTGATGGCAGATATAGTAAAAGCAAGTCTCAGACCAAATTCTACAGATATTTATTAAACGTGTTTTCAAGCAAGCACAAAACAGTTCATACTATATGATTAAAAAAAAAAAACCAGCTCTTTGTCTTCTTAAGTGTGCTAATCACCTTTGTATAAAAGTCCACTTGAAGCTGACTCAAAAATATTCCAGAGGCAGATTCTATTAACTTTATAGTTGTCATCAAAAATCCAATAGGTGGACACAGGGCCATTTGAGGATCAATCTTGAGGTGCTAAGTTTGAAAAGCATTTCTGAAATATTTCAGCTAATCATATATCTTGAACACCACTAATTATCCCAGTGATATCTGGTTAATGAGTGTGGTGATTAAGTCATTAGTGTTATCAATGAAAATATATTTCTGATATTCACTTTGCCAATTAGCAAGGCATCTGGGTTTGATATCCATGTCTGGTGAGACCCAGAAGGCAGGATAACTTGATGAAACTGAGGCACAGAAAAAGTGATTCCCCTAAAGTGGCACAGCTTGTTACTTCTGCATCCCACGATGATGAGCCCATATTCTTCCTCTTAATCTCTCTGGACTACTTGTATTGGTAAATACTCTAGAAGCAACTTGACTCTCCTGCTTTGCGGGTAACACTAAAAAGAACAGGCTGTAATTGAAACTGTAGAAGAGATTAAAGAAAATCTGTGATGCAAGAAACCCATCTCAAACTTTTCCACAGTTACTGTGATCTGACAAAAAGAATCTTAAGCGTTGTGTGTGGCCAAACAGGTTAAGGTTCACTCACAACAGTAGTTACCTTGAGTAAAAATACTTATTTGAAATAAAGTACAAGCAATTAGTTCCTAGTTTCATAAATCCTAATATAAAAGACCATGTTTGGTACCCCCAAATTATACTAATTTTAAATGGAGAGCCAATATTTGCTGCTATTGTATTTTTAAGGGACTTTACTTGACAACAATTTAAACATATTATTTGTGATCAAAGTTCCTCCGTGATCAAATTATCCTCCATAGTGGGAAGTTCAAAGAACTTTTAAAAATTAAAAAAGAAAAACCTCGTATTTTTCACCACTGGAGTTCAATTATTAAACTCTTGGGATATTTTTAGGATAGCTCTAATTTTGCAATAGCACACTAGCAGAAAGGTGATCTCTAAAGCAGGTTTACACAGCTTTGGAGTAGATCGAGGTCTATCTATCTATCTATCTTTCTATTTATATATCTTATTTAATTGAGTGAACCTTTAAACATAATGAGCTTCAAATTTATGGCTTGCTTTATACATCACAAAGATAGTTTGTTAAATATCTCAGAAGGTAAATACCTTTAAATTGAGAATATGGGACACTGTTTATCAACTCTTTGACTGTTGTGGGAGATCGAGATTTGGCCACCCTGAAATCTATCTCTTTACCTTGATTGTTTTCTCTGAGGACATTTGACCTCCCCCACTAACTGGCTAAAGAATTTGACATGGTGGCTCCTTCCTGGAACAGATCTATCATGATGGCTGTAAAGATAGGGTAGTATAGAGGTTACAATAGAAAAGGCACCCACAAGCCCATCTTATCGGAAGTTCTGTCTCTCTGGCCACATTCTCTGGATG
>JAQQSS010001876.1:0-14517 GCA_028646465.1 Rhinoceros unicornis | reverse complement strand
ATGTGGTATATATACACAATGGAATACTACTCAGCCATAAGAAATGATGAAATCCAGCCATTTGTGACAACATGGATGGACATTGTGGGTATAATGCAAAGTGAAATAAGTCAGAGGGAGAAGGTCAAATACCGTATGATTTCCTTCATTAAGTAGTAGATAATAACAACAATAAACAAACACATAGGGACAGAGATTGTATTGGTGGTTACCAGAGGGGAAGGGGGGAGGGAGGAGGGTGAAAGGGATAATTCGGTACATGTGTGTGGTGATGGGTTGTAATTAGTATTTTGGTGGTGAACATGATGTAATCTATGCAGAAATAGAAGTATAATGATGTACACCTGAAATTTTTACAATGTTATAAACCAATGTTACTGCAATAAACAAAATGTCAAAAGTGCCATTGTTGTGAAACCCTGATATCTAGAGATAATGAGAGAATTGAAGATACCTGGTTGTAAATCAGGAAGTGATTTTAGACTAGAGGGAATAGCTACACAAAATAACTTAAATCAGTGCTCAGCCTGAAAAGGCAACAAAAGCGCTCAGTCATTTCTTAGCCTTAACTTTTGCCAAGGTGTCTCTTAGCTACCAAGACCATAGGTTCTAAGGAACTTCACTGCCGTTCAACTTTAAAGTTAGGCCATTACAGTACTTTGCATAATCTTCAGGGACTACCACAGTCATTCAGACTAGGAAGAAAATAATGTGTTTACTCAATCAAAGGAACCATCTTAGGCATTTTGCGTATGTAATTCCAAGTAATTCTCACAATAACACTGTGAATTGATATTATATATTTTATAATATTGATATCGATCAATAATATCAACAATATCAAAATAATTGATATTATATATTTTAAAATGTAAGGACATTTTAGATAAGTACAATGGAACTCAAAAGAAATAATTTCTGGGGCCAGCCCCGTGGCCTAGTGGGTAAGTTCAGCGTGCTCCACTTCAGTGGCCTGGGTTTGCAGGTTCAGATCCCAGGCACAGATCTACATCACTTGTCCGTGGCCATGCTGTGGCCGCAACCCACATACAAATAGAAGAAGATTGGCATAGATGTTAGCTCAGGGAGAATCATCCTCAGCAGAAAAATAAGAAACAATTTCGTTTGGGTACAGATATATGATTGAAATTCCTGTCTGTCTTAAATAACTCCCAGCGTAATTGGAAGTAATATTATATATAATGTATAAGATATGACTACAGTTTGTAATTAATATTTATATGCCTTGCACTTAACACATGCCATCATAATCTTCTATGTGTTATATCTTAATATAATTCCCATTATATATATAAAGAATTGAAGTTCAAAGAGGTTAAATTAATTGTATGAGGATGTACAACTATAAGTGATGGTCTGTTAGATTCTAACAGGCTCTTAACCACTA
Source organism: Rhinoceros unicornis (assembly GCA_028646465.1). NCBI lineage: Eukaryota > Metazoa > Chordata > Mammalia > Perissodactyla > Rhinocerotidae > Rhinoceros > Rhinoceros unicornis. The sequence continues at coordinate 13,109 of JAQQSS010001876.1, read as the reverse complement.
CACTGCTATATTAACTGATGTATGCGTGTAAATGTAATTTATACACCAGCAACAGATACAAATATTGTTATTCCACAATTCAAAATGGAAGCAACTTACAGAAATTATGTCTTTAGCATTGTAGATAATAGGAAGAGAGAGAAATATGCTTAATACTTAATATTAATATGTTTTAAGCCTCTTACAAACAAGACTTATATGAATTCCTGTGGGATTTTTTTGATAATGTAGTTAAAGTTTTTTAGAGATTCTCAAATCTGAAGTTCTGAAATCTATTGGGCTGAAAGCTTTCATTAGCATAATTACTTTTATTAGCTAACCAACTTGAATCATGCAAAATTACTTGAAATAACATTTAAGTAATTTTCTCAGTTATTTAACTTTATTTCTCATAATAGAATCACTGAGCAACAGCCTGTCTTTGGAAACTGTGTCTGTCAATATCTTCTCCAGGCTTGAACTGTTTAGAGTAACAGCTTTCAAGTGTGGATTAATTGCATTTGACAGTAATTGTCTATGTTTTAGCTAAATTCTTTTGGAGGTTTGTTGGAAATTGCTTCTCTGATCTATAGGCAAGTAGAAATTTTATTCAATTTTCTTCTAAAAGTAGTTTTGAGACTTCAAAGTTCTGTGCATAATTTTACAGAGAAGAAAAATGTCAAATTTCTCCAAGGTTTCAAGCAATACACTCTATTGTAGAGTACCAAAAATATCGTTCTCTCATTTCTAACATAGTATTGATTTATACCATATACTGAGCACAGGGAGACAGATTTTTTGTAGCTGCTTAAAAATTATTATATATAATATCAAATATTTTAAATATAATTATATATAAATAATACTTTAAAAGTATTATATATGTATATACATAATTTTATTTTTTGAGGTCTAACTTATTCACCATAATATTCCAGCCACTGTAAATGCTCAATTCAAGGATTTTGAGTAAATTTACAGCATTGTTCCATGATCACTACAGTTCATTCTAGAATATTTCTGTCATCACACTTGGCCATCAATCCTCACTCCTACCCCTAGAAAACCACTGATCTTGTTTCTGTCTCTATAGATTTGACTTTTCTGGACAATTCATCCAAACAAAATCATACAATATGTGGTTTTTCATGTCTGAATTATTTTATTTAGCATAATGTTTTCAAAGTTTATTCATGTTGTAGCACAAATCAGTACTTCATGCCTTTATATGGATGAATAATATTCCATTGTATAGATATACTAAATGTTATTTATCCATTCTCAGTTAAGGGACTTTTGAAGTCTTTCTACTTTTTAGCTATTATGAGCAATGCTGCTATGAACATTCATGTCTTCGTGTAGACTCTTTCATTTCTTTGGGGTATAGACTTAGGAGTGAAAGTGGAATTGCTAGGTCATATGGTGACTCTGTTTAACATTTTGAGGAACGGCCAGAATGTTTTCTAAAGCAGCTGAACCATTGTACATTCTCACCTCCAACATGTAAGGGTTCTTGTGCTCCACATCCTCATCAATACTTGTTATTATCAGTGTTTTTTATTATAGCCATCCTAGTGGTTGTGAAGTGGTATCTCATTATGGTTTAGATTTGCATTTCCCTAATAGCTAAAGATGTTGATTTTCTTTTCATATGCTAGTTAATCATTAGCACATTTTCTTTGGAGAAATGTCTATTCAGACCCTTTGTCAATTTTTTATATTGGATTGTTTGTACTCTTATTATTAAGTTGAAAGAGTTCTTTCTATATTTTGGATACAAGTCCTTTATCATATATATGATTTGAAAATATTTTATAACCTCAGTTTCTTTGCCCATAAAATGGAGAAATGAGTGACCTTTGATGGGTGGCCTTTGCATGCTATTTTGTCGTTACCCATTCTGCATCTCCATTTCCACATCTGAAAAGGAAATTTCATGCTGCGTAGTGGTATCCTATGGGTACTTACAGCAAAAGGTAAATATAGCACATATTCTGGATGCAAGAATTTTATTAGAAGAACTCAAGCAGAAAACATTTCTATGAAAAATAATATTTTAGCTTTCCAACTTAGTGTTTATCCTTTCTTCTTTCTCCTAAACAGAATTTTCGCTTCCTCTTCCTTTTTGTATGTGTGCTTTTAAAAGCATTTTGACTAGTCTGTGGTACATTGGAGGTTTTCCATATCCTTTGATGTTCTATGACATATAATGGGGATATTATGACAAATATCTCCTACTGTTTCAGCTTCAAATATCTCTGGCTTCTCCCAAGCAAACTCTATTAGAGAAACCTATATTCGAGCGTCTCTATGACGAGTGAATGATGTGTAAACATTGAACTGCACCAGAAGAGATCATGTTTAAGATAACTCAGGAGTAAATTTTTTGATAACATTAAAACCTTATGTAAACAACCTCTCTGTAATTTAAATCTTTTACAATTTTAATATGTATGCTGTTATGCTTTCTTCAAGCAGGATGCAGCTATCTTATGTTTTTGTGTTTTTGATTTTTCATGGAAATTTCTTGCTGGATAGAGAAACTCAGGATCAGAGAGTCTGTCTTATTCAAGGTCAGTCAGCTAGTTAATGACAAAACCATTATAATGCAAGTCCATATGGATGGTTATTATTGATTGCTACAATTCTTTTACATTATTGAAAACTCAAGGTAGAGATAACATTACACTAGAATGAACAAGCCTGAGTGAAATTTATTTCCTGTAAAGCACATTTAAATTGGACTTTATATGAAATACTGTACCCTAGATAAGTCCTGAGTTATTACTTCCTTTCTGTAAGAACTTTTCATAATTCAATGGGGTATTTTTAGTGTTAATATTATGATTGATAATAGATTATAGTGTTTACCTTAGATATCTGAATTGGTATGCTAACTTTTCATAGGCTAGTTCATATTTTATTTCTTTGTTGAATAGATATGGTGTATGTTTTTGGAAAAGATTTATGAGTGAGGATAAAATGTGACAGAATATAAAGAAATACAAGCAAAACTATAAATACATGTATTTTTCTTTATTTGATTATTAGCAGATTTTTATGGCTTGAGAGTTTTTGGACATTTACACATTATTTAAAAACAAATCACAATATGACTTGTTCTTTAAAATATTTGGATATATAATCCAGGATATTATAACAGCTGAAATTGAGAAAGAAATCTAAACATACATAAAACTTAAAAAATAATTTACTTGAAGAATAATTACTTTTGTTTGTTTGTTTTATTTTGTTTTAGTTTGGTTTAGTTTAGTTTTTTTTTTGGTGAGGGAGATTGGTCCTGAACTAACATCTATTGCTCATCTTCCTCTTTTTGCTTGAGGAAGGTTGTCCCTGAGGTAACATCTGTTCCAATCTTCCTCTATTTTGTGTGTGGGACGCCACCACAGCTTGGCTTGATGAGTGGTGTGTAGGTCTGTGCCCAGAATCCAAACCAGTGAATCTCGGGCTGCAGAAGTGGAGCATGAACTTAACTACTACACCACCAGGCTGGCCCCAAGAACAATTTACTTAAAGAACTTAAAGACTAATTTACTTAAAGGACAATTTTCAATACCACAGGCAATTAATTCCTTCAAAAATTTTGATCAATTGTAATATAAAATAGAAATACTGTTTTGATGTTTTCTGAAATTTAAAAATGAAATCTAGCATACAAATGTAACACCTAAAATTTGTAACTGCTTTAACATTCTCATTTTGGCTTTAGCTAAAACATTTAACCAAAAATAAGGACAGACAAATCTATTGTATTTGTTGTTATTTTTTTTCCAACCAAACGGCATCATGTTTAGGTTGGAATTGGTTCATTTAGTTTAAAATATAGTGTTTGGACAAAATCTATTGTATGTCTTCTAAATCAGTCATCCAAATTTCTGAGATAGATGATTAATTAGCTGAAGTAAAGGACTGATTTCCCAATTTCAATAAGAATAGATGTATTTACTTTTCAGCAGCTCATTAGCAAAGTTGGGAGTATAGCATATTTTCTCATTCAAGGGAAAAAAAACCTTCCAATGAAGTTTACTTCTACTTTTCTGTAAATTTAAAAAGGTGATTTTAGGCAATGAAATGAGTTTCATTCCCCAGAGCATCATAATATAAAAATGGATTTTCTGACACAGAGAATGAGCAGACTTTGAAAGTTTGTGATTCATGCTGTAGGCAGAAATGCTTAAATGAAAGGGCAATTAAATCATTTTATAGGGTAGAAATATGAGGAAATATGAAGATGTCTCCTTCCTCTAATGCTACTCTGGAAATTATAGTACAAATTTTTTTCTTTTTCTTTTGTTGTGAAAACAACATTAGGTGAGATTAGGTGAGGCATTAAGTGAGATAATATAGCAACAGGCAAAGGGTGTATTTTTTTATGCTTTATTGCGAAATGAAAATCCCTATATTGTTTTATATGAAATGCTTCATACTTTGGTTTAAAGATGATTAAGAAAATAAGAGATCAAGCTCTGGTCCAAGTGGTGACATGGGAAGGGGAACTCCCCTCCTCCCATGGACACACCGAATGTACAACGACAGAACAATTACCTCTGAAAGAAATACAGAAACTAGCTGAACAACTTTACACATCAGGCAAATGAGAATATACCCACATTGATATGGGTAGGAAAGGCTGAGACACCCTTTCACCGTAAATCCTACCCCCGGCACAGCAACGTACACTTGGGAGGAAACTCACAATTCCCAGCTTTTCCCTGAGGAGCAAGGCTTGGAAGGAGCATGTAGTGCCACAACTTTTATGACTTTCACCTGAGGGATGGGTCCCCAAAACACCTAGCTCTGAAAGCCAGCAGAGCTGGCGTCCAAGATACTCAAAAGGCTATAACAATGAAACAGTTCATAATGAGCTCACGAGGACCTGTGGCTATTCTCCCATGGCTTGGCACAGAGGGTGCAGACAGAAACAACCATCTCCCAGCCTTGCCCCGAAAGAGACCTATTTGCATACTTCAGAAGCTGCTGCCTGAGGGTGAGGACTGTTTGAGACTTCTTAACCCAGGGGTCAAAGTGTGTCCCAAACTTAGAGGAGGCTATACATCCTATCTCAGCACTGCTCTGTCACCTTGAAGATTTGTGGCATCAGGTAAGAACACCGTTGGCATTGGTGTTGGCATTCCTGTGTGAGAGCACGATCCGAAATGGCAGATGTGAAGTTTTGTGTAACAGTTTTGTAAATAAAAATAGCAAACATTGAGTGCTTACTGTGTCTGATAAAGTATATACCTTCTTTAACTCTGATCCGTTAACTGGAAATAATAAAAACACCTTCCCTTCCTAATAGTAGTTTTGCAAATATAATAACAATAATAATAAGCATATATTGAATACTAAATATTCATCAGACATTTTATATGCATTACTTTAACTAATTCACTCATTTCCCTTTTTTTCTTTCCATTCCAACAACAACAAATTTTCCTCTCTGCTTAGAACAGCTTTCCACTGAGCATACAACACAATAAGCATTTTCCAGCTTTTGCTCTGAAGCAGTGGCATCTTTTCCCTGCTCAGCCCCATTTAAAGATGTGAAACTTGAGGCATAGAGAGGTTAAATTACTTGCTCATCTTATGCAATTAGGAGTCAGGCTTCAGAGATTGCATGCTCAATCACTTAGGCATACTACCTTTTGACCTTAGAGGTCAATAAATGGAAGTGTCAATCAATGGAAATTGGAGTGAGTAGAATAAGGAAAAGAGTGGTGACTAAAGCTGTTAGACTCATTGTAAACCTACCATGAGAACCATTTTGTGGATTTTCAGAAATAATTGGAGGATATTTTGAGGAAGAGTAGTATCCTGCTTGACAAATCCTTTGTAATTTGAACATGAATGTAAAGGGAATCTCATTTGTATCTACAGGATGGGGAGGACTGGGTTGGATTGTATGGAAATCCGTGAGTTTGGATAAGATGATTCCTAAATTTCCTATGTGAGCTAATTACTATTTTCTGATTCTATGAGCACTTAACATGACACCATAAATGCTTGGATATAGTGGTATCTTACTGTCTGATTAATGCAAATGAAAGAGCAGATGATGTCCTGAAACCCATATTCATCTTAGTTGCTAGTAGAGAGTGACTTTTTTTCCAGTTTTATTGAGATATAATTGACATACAACACTGTATAAGTTTAAGGTGTACAGCACAATGATTTGTCTTACATATGTTGTGAAATGATTACCATAAGTTTAGTTAACATCCATCATCTCATACAGATACAAAAAAAATGCTTTATCCTTGTGATGAGAACTCTTGAGATCTACCCTCTTAACAACTTTCAAATCTATCATACTGCAGTATTAACTATAGTCGTCATGTTGTACGTTACATCCCCAGTACTAATGTATCTTATAACTGAAAGTTTGTACCCTTTGACCTCCATCCAATTTCCCCGACTCCCACTCCCCCACATCTGGTAACCATAAATCTGATGCCTGTTTCTATGAGTTTGTTTGTTTTAGATTCTACATATAAGTCAGATCACACAGTATTTGTCTTAGAAAGTGACATTTTAAATGGTGCTGGTTTTTGATGATCCTCTTTTTGCATTCTGCTTCTCAAGGCTGAGCAGAAGAGAATGCATCACACAATATCATTCAGCGCATATTTAAACACAATGCCAGGCTGTTGAGAATATGCCATGTGTTTCCAGATAATGTGGGAAATCACAATAATAATAAGAATAATGTGGAAAAAATCAAACTGTAGATTGGGTATTTGGTAATCTGGGTGATCCAGACAGCTGTGGAGGGAACCAAACAGGAACCTTGGAGAAAGTACTTTTAAGCTGCGTTACATCTCTAATGATACAGGGCAGAATTAAGGCGATTTTAGGAGTTTAAGCAGGCTATAGAACGCTGGGCATTATGGGAAAAAGAAAAACTGAGTTATAATTTTTACAAAGTGCTATAATACAGAGTAAATGCACTATGCTCCTATCAAAGGCCATCCTCCCCAAATGTGCTCAACATCCTCTTTTGTCATGTCTTCTTTAGAATTTTGCTTTTCAATTATTCCTTCTCTTTCTTTTGCATCATCAATCTCTCATTTACTACTGGACCATTCAACTTAAGTGCACTAATATGCTCTAGTAACTACAGGATTAAAACAACAGCAAAATAAATTTCTCTTGACTCCTCTTCCTCCTTCAGCTACCATTCTATTTCTCTGCTCCCTTGAATGGCGAAATGGTATGCTTGGTCTACATTTCATCACAATCAGTTTGCTTTGTTTTTTATTATGAAATATTTTAAGTACACAGAAACCTATAGTAAATAGTACAATGTACATAACCATGCATCTACGACACAGCTTATCAAAGCTTAATATTGTGCCATATTTGCTCCAGATCAATCTTTTCTCTCTTTTTTTTATTAGAAACTAAACCTAGGAGATTGGTTTTAAGCCTATGTGTTCCTCTCCAATTTCATTCTCTCCTTCATTTTCAAAAATCGATGACTATTGTGGTTTTGTATTAAAATGGCTATTTTTTTCTATTTTTACTATACATATATGTAGCCATAGTGTGTGTGTGTAATGATTATATATCTTTATATCCTTACATACATATATATATATATAATTGTTTATGAGGCTTTTAGAATTATATACATGGTATCATACTGTTCTTAAGATTCTGCAGCTTACTATTTTTTCTCAACTTTGTGTTTTTATTTTCCCCTATTGATAAATAGAACTCTAGTTGATTTATCTTGACTGCTATGTAATACTCTATTGTATGACTCTATCTCAATTTTGTTAGTTATTTTATTTTTTGTTATTAGATGCAATGCTAAATAACAATTCTTGCAAATATCTCCTTGTGCCCATGGGTAAGGAAACCTATAGTGTACATACTAAGTACTGGAATTGATGGGTCATAATGTATGCACATTTTTACCTCAGTTTATGTGTATACAGTTTTTCCACACCTATGCTTACATAGTGTGGAAGAATAAATTTAAAAAATAATTGTTGTTGGTAAAATTGTATCTAATTTTTGTTTTATTTTGATTCACTTCATTACTACTGAGCAACTTTTCATCTGTATATTGAAACTACCAGTTTATAATTCTCTGAATTTCCTGTACTTTTGCTAATTTTTCCTTTGGATTGTTTATTTTTTTAATTTACATTATTATTTGAAGCATTTGTTGATATATTCTGAACACTAAATCTTGGTCAATTGTATGTATACCTTCTCCCTGTCTATGTCTTCTGTATTTCTTATATATTTGTTGTTTTCTTTTTTGATGAACAGAAATTTTAAATTTTAATTTGGTAACATATATTAATATTTTACTGAATGTTTTGTACTTTTTATGTCTTACTTAAGAAATCACTTGTTCTTGAAGTTCATAATAGTCTCCTCTATTTTCTTTTAATAGTTTTCAACTTTTTCTTTGTTCCATGTAGATCTCAAATACATCTGAAAAGGATTTTTGTATACAGTGTTTTCAGGGTTTGATATTTTTTCATTACCATTCATTTATTCACTCAGCAACTATTAAGCTCCTACCATGTGCATGTCCTGTTTCTCTGATGATAGAGCAGTGAACAAAACAGAGCAAGTCCTGTACAACATGCAACTTAAATTCTGGTGGGGGACATAGAGACACAAGGCCTCACTGATAAGAGGACTTTTGAACAAAGACCTCAGAAAATGAGGGAGTTAGCCATGTAAAGGGAATGGCAAGGGCAAAGGCCTTTAGGTGGGAGTAGCTTATTGCAGTTGGAGAACAGCAAGGAAACCAAAGTGGTTGGAGTGGAGTAAGAAGTATGAGATTAAAAGGAGATGAAGTTTAGATTTTTGTTGTTGTTGTTGTTTTGTTTTTCTGCTGAAGAAGATTCATCCTAAGCTAACATCCTGCCAATCTTCCTCTCTTTTGTATGTGGGATGCCTCCACAGCTTGGCTGATGAGTGGAGTAGGTCTGCGCCAGGGATCTGAACCCGTGAACCCCGGCCGCTGAAGCCAAGCACACAGAACTATAACCACTTGGCCACGGGCTCAGCCCCAAGGTTTAGTTTTAAGTAATTGTGCCTTTTACTTTATAGTTGATCTTTCCCCCATTGATTTGTAATGCCGCCTTCATTACATATCAACTTTCTATACATATATGAAGATATTTCTATATAATATTTGTTACATTTATTAGCCCACCCCTGTATGAATATCACAGAGTTTTCATTATTATAGCTTTATAATAAATCTTGATAACTGATAGGACAAATCCCCACACCTTATTTTTCTTTTTCAAAATTGTTTCGATGGCCTTAATTCTTTAGTTGTTCGGAGAGATTTTAGGATCAGCTTCAAATGTTCCATTAAAAATCTGTTGGGATTTTCATCAAAATTGCATTGAAGTTGTTGATTAATTTGGCAAGAATTAGCATCATTATCATTTTGAGTGTTTCTATTCACGAATATGATGGGTTTCCATACTCTTAAGTATCATTTTGTGTCTTTTAATGAAGTTTACAATTTATACCATAAATAACTTGAATTTTTTTTTTTAATTTGTGGTACTAGTGAGACATTTTTTTAAAACCACTTTATTGAGGTATGATTGACATACAAAAAGCTGTAGATAATTAATCTATACAACTTGAAGTGTTTGGAAATAATTAAACACCCATGAAACTATCATCCCAGTCAAAGCCATAAACTTATCCATCACCTCTAAAAGTTTTCTCCTGCCTTCTTTGGTTTTGTTTGTTTTTTCCTTTTGTGGTAAGAGCACTTAACATAAGATCTACCCTTTCAGCAGATTTTTAAGTATACAATACACTATTGTTAATCATAGACCCTATGTTGTACAGTAGATCTCCAAAACGTATTTATCTTGCATAACTGAGACTTTTATACCCTTTGACCAACACCTTCCCCCTCATTTCTCCTCCCTCCAGCCCCATGGCAACCACCATTTTACTCTCTGCTTCTTTGAGTTTGGCTATTTTAGATTTCACATATAAGTGAGATCATGCAGTATTTGTCTTTCCAAGTCTGGCTTATTTCATTTCTCTTAATGTCCTCCAGGTGCATTCATGCTGTCACATATTATAGAATTTCATTCCTTTTTAAAGGCTGAATAGTATTTCCTTGTATGAATATACAACATTTTCTTTATCCATTAGTGCATTGATGGACATTTATTGTTGTTTCCATGTCTTGGCTATTGTGAATAATGCTATAATAAACATGAGGTCTCTTTGAGATCCATATTTCAATTCCTTTGGATATATACCCAGAGAGGGAATTGCTAGATCATATGGTAGTTCTATTTTTAATTTTTTGAGGAACCTCCATATTGTTTTCCACAATAGCTGCACCAATTTGCGTTCCCACCAACAGTGTACAAGGAGTCCTTTTTCCCTACATTCTCGCCAACATTTGTTGTTAATTTTGTTGATAATAGCCATAAGTGTGAGGTGGTATCTCATGGTTTTGATTTGCATTCCCCTGATAATTAGTGAAGTTGGGCCCATTTTCACATACTGTTGGCCATGTGTATATCTTCTTTGGAGAAATGTCTATTCAGGTCCTTTTAATAGTTTGAATCTTTTAAAGATATTTATTCCTGTGTCTTATTTTGTTTATTGCTATTATAAATTGCTCCTTTTAAAAAAACCCTACATTTTATGACAGTTTATTGAAAGTACATGGGAATGCATTTATTTTTATTTTTATATTTTAATAAACTTTATTTTTTGAAGTTTTATATTTACAGAAAAATCATGAGGATAGTACAGAGAGTTCCCATATTCCCCTCATACTGATCCCCTATTGTTGACACCTTACATTAAGATGATATATTTGTTACAACTAATGAAACCCTGTTGATATATTATTATTAACTAAAGCCCATACTTCATCAAATTTCGTTGGTTATTACCTAATGTCCTTTTTTCTATTTGAGGATCCAATCCAAGATGTCACATTACATTACATTTAGTCATCATGTCTCCTTAGGCTTCTCTTGGCTGTGACAGTTTCACAGGCTTTCCTTGTTTTTGAAGACTTTGACAGTTTTTAGGAGTACTGGTCAGTTATTTTATAGAATGTCCCTCAATTGGGATTTGTCTTATGTTTTTCTTATGGTTAGATTGTAGTTATGGGTTTTTAAGAGGAAGAATATATAGGTAAAGCACCATTTTCATCAAATCATATCAAGAGTATATACTATCAACCTGACTTATCACTGATGATGATGACATCGAATACCTGGCTGACATAGTGGTAGTCACGTTTCTTCTCTGTAAAATTACTCTTTTCTTCTCCCTTTCTGTATTGTACTCTTTGGAAGAAAGTCCTTATGTGCAGATCATTACTTAAGAAGAGGGCAATTATGCTCCACCTTCTTGAGGATGTAGTATCTGCATAAATTATTTGGAATTCTTCTGCGTGAGAGATTTACATTTTCTCCCCATTTATTTATTAATTCAATCATTTATTTATACCAGTATGAACTCATGGATATTTATTTTATTCTTTGGGTTATAATCCAACACCACTTTATTTATTTTGTTTTTCAAATTGTTCCAGTTTTGGCCATTAGGAACTCTCTCATCTAGTTCCTGTGTCCATTTGACATATTTCCATCATCATGAATTTTTTATAGCACTTCCTTACTTTTTGGCACTACAAGATACTCTAAGCTCATCTTGTATATTCCCTGACCCAGTATTTAAATCATCTATTTTTCCAAAGATATCTGGTTACTTTAATTGGGAAATTGTTTAGAAACTAAGAACCTGGCAATAAGTATGCTCATTGCTTCTGGGTTGTTGCTGTTTTTAGGTCCATACAGCCAACAGAGCAAGAAAAGACATGTATGTATACTAGCCCATGTATATAAACATATCTATAAATATTTCTATATGCCACCATCTGTATTTATATTAAGATAAACATGAGTTTATACTGATGTCTCCAGCTCTAATGCATTACCAAATGGACCATTCTAGCGTTGCTTATGTGTGAACTCCAACAGTGAGACACCTAGTTCCTACCATACGCCATCCATTTATTTACTTCTTCAATTCCCAATACCAGTATATAACATTATCAGAATTGTTAACCAGTATCCCTGTGGAAAACAAGTTTATCCACTAGAGTACAGTAATTACCTACAGTTGTTTTTGCCTTTAGTTTTACAGTCTCCACTCTTTGTCCTGTAAGTTCAATAAGTTTTGATAAATGCATAGTGTCATGTGTCACAATTACAGTATCATACAGAATAGTTTCATAGCCTAAAGAATTCCCTGTGCTTCACCTATTCTTCACTCCTCCACACCCACCCTGAACTGACAACAACTTCTCTTTTTACTCTCTCTATAGTGTTGCCTTTCTCAGCATGTCATATAATTCGAACCATACATCACGTAGCCTTTTCAACTTGCTTCTTTCACTTAGCAATATGCATAAGATTCATCCATGTCTTTTAATGGCTTGATGGCTCATTTCTTTTTATTGTTGTGTAATATTCCATTTGTATGGATGTACTACAGTTTGTCTATCCACTTGTCTATTAAAGGACATCTTGACTGCTTCCAGTTTTGGGTGGTTATAAATAAATCTGCTATAAACATCCATGCGTAGCTTTTTTTATGTGGACCTGTTTTCAGCTCATTTGAGTGAAATCCAAGGATCACTATTGCTGGATCATATCATAAGAATATTTTTTTTTTACTGATGTTTTAATGGTTTCTAACATTGTGAAATTTTGGGTTGTACATTTTTGTTTGTCCATCACAATATATATGACTCCCTTCACCCCTTGTGCCCACTTGTTTGTCCTTCACCATATATATGATTCCCTTCACCCCTTGTGCCCATCCCCCACCCCCCACCCCCACTACCCCTGGTAACCACAGTCCAGTTTTCTCTGTCCATGTGTTGGTTTATATTCCACATATGAGTGAGATCATACAGTGTTTGTCTTTCTCTTTCTGGCTTATTTCACTTAACATAATACGCTCTAGGCCCATCCATGTTGTTGCAAATGGGACGATTTTGTCATTTTTTATGGCTGAGTAGTATTCCATTGTATATATATACCACATTTTCTTAATCCAATCGTCAGTCGAGG
>JAQQSS010001875.1:0-14519 GCA_028646465.1 Rhinoceros unicornis | reverse complement strand
GGCCCGGGGTTCGCCGGTTCGGATCCCGGGCGCGCACCGACGCACTGCTTGTCGGGCCATGCTGTGGCGGCGTCCCATATAAAGTAGAGGAAGATGGGCACGGATGTTAGCCCAGGGCCAGTCTTCCTCAGCAAAAAAGGGGAGGATTGGCAGATGTTAGCTCAGGGCTGGTCCTCCTCACAAAAAAAAAAAAAAAATACAACAGAGTTATGAGATGAGAAAAAGCATCCAATTGTGTACTTAATTTTAAGTAAGTTTACCAATGAGACTTTTCCATAATAAAGTTGTTTGAACAACTGGTAATGGAATTGTATAAGAGTTGGAAATGAGTACTCTATTCAGAAACCCAATGAAAACTAGTAAAATTAGAAGGTTCTAAGAAATTTCTTTAGTGAGACAATGATATTTTGTAACTTACATAAATATTAATTTTTACCCAAAGTTGTCTTTGTCAAAAAATAATACTTTTACCACCACTGTCTGGAAACCATCCTTTTTAAGAAAGAGAGAGTGCAGTTACTGGGAATATGGGTTGTGGCTACCTGTGGCCAGTTCATAAAGAGTCCTGGAATAAAGCTAAAAAAACTAAGACCATTTACTTAGTGAGAGCTCGGATGAAGGAAAAGGGATATACTCAAGCACTGAGACTGATGATAGGGCTGCAGCCCCTGGAAAGCTGACCAGATGAAGTAGGGGACTAGATATTGCCCAGCCTTTGTAGACTGGGGAGATGTCTGTGGATGAATTCATTCATTCATTTATTCATTCATTAATTCATTTATGTATGTTCTACAAATATTTACCAAGCATCTGATATACACATAGGAATGTGTTTTGGTGCCAAAATTTCAGAGATAAATAAAACATAGCCTGAGGCCTCAGAAGGCTCACAATGTAGTTTAAGAAACAATAAGTGAAGTGATAATAATAAGACAGCTATTATGGGAGCGTGAAGGATGTGAATCTCCATTCATTTGTGTCTTGAATATCAGACTTCCTTTTTTTTTTCTCTTCTTTTTGTTTTTGTTTTTGTGTGTGTGTGTGTGTGAGGAAGATCAGCCCTGAGCTAACATCCATGCCAATCCTCCTCTTTTTGCTGAGGAAGACCGGCTCTGAGCTAACATATATTGCCAATCCTCCTCCTTTTTTTTCCCCAAAGCCCCAGTAGATAGTTGTATGTCATAGTTGCACATCCTTCTAGTTGCTGTATGTGGGACACGGCCTCAGCATGGCCGGAGAAGCGGTGCGTCGGTACACTTCCGGGATCTGAACCCGTGCCTCCAGCAGCAGAGCGCATGCTCTTAACCGCTAAGCCACCGGCCGGCCTCAACATGAGACTTCCTTTAAGATGGTCCTACTTCTAATAGAAAATGACACAAACACATTTGTGTCTATTCCTGCACATGTGCATTTCTCATTGTTACTTATAAAAGAGTACCTATTGCCATTAATAACCATACCTTTTTGAATCTTGAGAATACAAGATTCTAGCCACTGCATTCCATGTGTCCACAGTTAGGTGGAGCTATTCAGGGATAAGGACTCAAGATGATAAGCTTTCACTGGAAAACCAGTGAGATGAGGCTTAATAAAAGATCTTGTGTCCAGATTACATTTAGTAGAAATTGTAGTATTCTCAATACGGCTTCAGTATTAAGGAGAGTAGAGAATTGTGGCTCTTTATTACAGTATTGGTCATGACATTGAAAAATACTAGAAAGAATAAAAGTATGACATGGTATAATCTTACTCCCTAAAGCTATCTTTCTCGCTTTATGTTTCATTCACTGTTCTCAGAAACATAATTACCTCAGTTGTTTGAAATGTATGAAATAAAAGTATGAAGTAAAAATATCATTCAAAAATTAATAAAGTTTAAAATCGTGGTATTGTGTAATTTCAACAAATGTCATTTCTGGGGAAAATAATTATGGGGACTCAGATATGTAGAGGAAACAAAAAAGAAAAAAAAGCCCTGGGCAGTCCCAGTCATTGGAGGAAGTTCAGTGCAAAAAATACTTATTTAGTACCTCCTGTGTGTCAGTCATTTTTTTTTTTTTAAGATATGGGAGATATAAATATGTGTAAACAAGACTAAAAACCCAAAAAGAAAAGACATCAAAGGAACAGAGAAAATTAAAATGAGAAAACAGGCATATACTAATTATTAGCGAAAAAAAAAAGTAAAGGGGTGAGTGAGATTACAGAACCAAGAGAATGGAAAGGGATTGTTCTTTTTTTGTTGTTGAGTTGTATGAGTTCTTTATATATTTTGGAAATTAATCCCTTATCAGATATATGATTTGAAAATAGTTTTTCCCAGTTGGTGGGTTGTCTTTTCATTTCGTTGATGGTTTCCTTTGCCATGCAGAAGCTTTTAAGTCTGATATAGTCCCATTTGTTTATTTCTTATTTTGTTTCCCTTGTCTGAGTAGACATGGTATTTAAAAAGACACTGCTGAGACTGATGTCAAAGAGCATACTGCCTATGTTTTCTTCTAGGAGTTTTATGGTTTCAGGTCTTATATTCAAGTCTTTAATCCAACTCAACAGCAAAAAACAAACAACCCAATCAAAAAATGAGCAGAAGATATGAACAGACATTTTTCCAAAGAAGCTATACAGATGGCCAATAGGCACATGAAAAGATGTTCAATATCACTAATTATTAGGGAAATGCAAACCAAAACTATGATGAGATACCACCTCACATCCCTCAGAGTGGCTTTTAGTAAAAAGACAAGAAATAGCATGTGTTGGAGAGGATGTGGAGAAAAGGGAGCCCTCATGCACTGCTGTTGGGAATGCAAAATGGTGCAGCCACTATGGAAAATGGTAAGGAGATTTCTCAAAAAATTAAAAATAGAAATACCAAAGATCCAGCTATTCCACTTCTGAGTGTGTAAAGAGCGTGAAAATGCTAATTCTAAAAGATTTATACACTCTTATGTTTATTGCAGCGTTAATCATAGTAGCCACAACTTGGAAGCAACCTAAGTGCCCATCAGTGGATGAGTGGATAAAGATATGGTATACATATACAAAACAGAATACTACTCAGCCATAAAAAAAGACAAAACCATGCCATTTGCGACAACATAGATGGACCTTGAGGGTATTATGCTAAGCAAAATAAGTTAGAGAAAGACAAATACCATATGATTTCACTCATACTTGGAAGACAAACAAACAAACACATAGATAAGGAGAACAAATTGGTGGTTACCAGAGGGGAAGGGAGTGAAGGGAGGGCTAAAGGGGTAAAGGGGCACATATGTATGGTGACAGATGGAAACTAGACTTTTGGTGGTGAACATGATGCATGCAGTCTACACAGAAGCCTAAATGTAATGATGTACACCTGAAATTCACACAATGTTATAAGCCAATGTGACTTCAATTGAAAAAAGAATGGAAAAGAAAATTAATAATTAGTACCTAATAATTTAGGCAATGTTCTAGATAATTTCACAAAAAATTCTATATATCTTGTTAAGAATAATCATATTTTCCTTCTGAAAATGATATATGTTAACTATAAAAGTTTTAAGCAATACTAAAATAAATTTCCCAAATCTCATAACCCATCAAATGTAATATTTGATGATAATGTTCTCAGATAATTGGAGTGTTTATGTCTGTTTCTATATGTTTAGAGTAAGTGAAAGATAGTGATAAAGATATTTTAGAGAGTAAAATTATACTATAATTGACATTTTTCAAATAAAAAATAATGTATTTTTTTAGTATTTCAACAAGAAAAAGGAACAAGTGTACCTGGAAAATTTGCTATACTTTGATTTTATTTTTATGAATGGAAATATTAATTATTGCAAATTAGAGAAATTTAAAATGAAGAAAATATAATTTTCTTCTTTAAAATGAAGACATTATTTTAAAAATTAAGAATTTTTCCCCCTAATTTTAACTACATCTTTCCATCCTAGACAGTTTCTATTTTCTGTTCTAAATGGTCAGGGCACTAGTACACTTAACTATTTTCCAAATTCCACTCTCACTAGAATTTCAACTGTTATTATATTACTGATTTTACATGTCAGAAATTATGACATTTATATTCAGTTCTTTTACCATAATTCTTCTAGCATTTTTCTTTGTTATATACTTAAAGAAATCAATAGTGGCCACCAGGAGTTTAACATTTCTTCTTCAAGATCTTGAGTTTTTTCTGTGAAGAAATTTGAGGACAATTTTCTTCTTTCTTTTTCTCTTCTTTTGTGGGGAAGATCGGCCCTGAGCTAACATCTGCCAATCCTCCTCTTTTTGGTGAGGAAGACTTGCCCTGGGCTAACATCCGTGCCCATCTTCCTCCACTTTATATGGGACGCCGCCACAGCATGGCCCAACAAGCGGTGCGTTGGTGCGCGCCCAGGATCCAAACCGGCGAACCCCAGGCCGCCGCAGTGGAGCGCGCGCACTCAACCGCTTGCGCCACCAGGCCGGCCCAATTTTCTTCTTTCTTATAACTGACTTTTAAAAAATCTGTTTTCTCCTCGTTAATGAAGTTTCTTCATTAAGCTTTATTGTAAGATTTAGTTTAGTGTTTATTTTCCTGTCTGTCTTTATGTCAAGAAAGCTTTCTCCCGGGGATATTTTAGCATTTTTTTCCTGTTTCACATCTATTCAGGCATAATTATGTAAATTTGGGTCTCTTCTTTTTTTGTCTCCCACATTTATCATCTTCTCTATAATAAATTACTTTCCCATTTGTTTTGTGTGATTTTCATCAACATATTCCTCTCTATCTTGGGGGGATGTGTGTGTGTGTGTGTGTGTGTGTGTGTGCATGTGTGGTAGTTGGGAGAGAGAGTAAGGGGTAGAGTATTTGGAGTAGTACTTGGCTGTGTAAGAGAATATTTTATTTTCTTGCCTTAAGGATCTCTCCTCAGTGGGGATTTATTACTGAAAAAAAATTGACAAATACTCTGTTTTATGACCTTGTCAGGGCCGCACGCTCTCTGTCTTTCACCTGCCTCGCCTCTACCCTCTCCACTAGCTGAGAGGCCAGGTCAGAAACAGTAGAAATGACTTCTTGGCACGGCTATTTGCTTAACTTCCCCTTCTTTGCCATTCTGCTGTTCCTTCTCAAGGTCAATCTATACCTCTCTCAAGGTAGACCTTATCACCTCAATTCACACAATTTTTTCTCAGTGCAATTCAATATGATTTTTCTCTCCTTTCCACTGAAAGTATTTTCATCCAATTACAATTCTAGATTCAAAATCTAACAGGCAATCTTTAATCTGGCTCTTAGTTGACCTGGTGTATCTCTAGATAGGAAAACGAAACAAAAGGAAACAAAAACATCTCTATCCTGTATTTCTGATCTTAATTAATAGCACAAAATTCCCCTAATCACTTGAAACTGAAACCTAAAATTTATTCTTTATTCCCAGCTTTCCTTCACTTCCTCACATTCAAAACCTATTTTCCCGACTTTGTCCACTCTATCTTCTAAATATTTCCTGTTACTTCTTCTTATCCAACAAGCAGATTATCTTGAAAGCAACAGTTAAAGCAAATGTGTATGTAGGTCAAACATGTGTGTGGGCACGCAGGCACAGAGGCTTGACATGCATACACAGAGATACACACACACACACACACACACACACACACACACACACACACACAGACAGACCTCCAGACATACGCCCTGATCAAATTTCAGGGTTGATCAATGTGCCTAGAACTTTGCAATCAGGAAACCTAGAAAGAAAGGTAAAATTCAACATCAAGGTAAGTTTTTACTTTATAATTGAGAATGGGTTGCTTTGTTTCTTACGTGTAGGGAGGCGGTGGTGCTTCGTCATCATTTCAGTTCTTAGAGTCTCTGAAGCTGTAAATTTAACCTGCTTCTCTCAATCCTCAGGAAGGATGTCTTAGCTCCTCTGCATTTTTCACCTGGGAAGCTCCGGCAGAATTTAATCTATTTCAGTCATTGTCTAGATGGCTTCCAGGGTCCACAATTATAATAGCACTATGATCCTGTTGTGCTGATGTTTAAAATCTTTCAATTCCATCCACTTCATGATAAAAGAAAAGCAAAATATATAACCCATTATTCACATCTTTCCTAATTTGACCTCTGTCTGCTTTTCCTGCCTTATTTGCATGCATACTATGCCTCTGCTAATCAAACTACTTATAATTCTCCAAAATTGCCCTGCTTGTTCTCTCCTCCACCTTTTGCAAAAGTTTCTTCTATCTAGAATGTGTTTGCACTACTTCCTGGAAAACTCGAACTCCCCCAACATTTAATGTTTTCATTTTCTTGATTTTGAAATTCCTTCATCTCATTCATCCCACACATGCAAAATATATGCTTTTTGAGTTCTTTGAAATGAGAGTTAAGAATTCCCTTTTCCATGGCCCCATTCTGCTTTATATATTTCTGTTATAGAGTGTATTGGTTTCCTATTGCTGCTGTAACAAATTACCACCAACTCGGTGGCTTATTTATCATTTATTATCTTATAGTTCTGGACAGTTGGAAGTCTGAAATGGGTTACTCTGTACCAAAATTAAGGTGGTGGCAGGGCTATATGCCCTCTGGAGGCTATAGGGGAAGGATCTGTTTTCTTAGCTGTTCCAGCTTTTAGAGACCAGCTGCGTTCTTGTCTCCTGTTCCCCTCCTCCACCTTCAAAGCCAGCAGTGTAGCATCTTCAAATCCCTTTCTGACTCTGACCCTCAGCTTCTATCGTCAAACCTTTCCTCTTCTGCTTCTGACACTATCTTCTCTTCTCCCACATATAAGGACCCCGTGATTACATCGGGCCAACCTGGATGATCCAAAATAATCCTTCTATCTCAAGATCCTTAACTTAATCACACATGCAAAGCCCCATCTCTCATGTAAAATGACATACACACTGGTTCTAGGGATTAAGATATGAACATCTTTGGGGGCCATTATTCAGCCTACCACATATAGGATTAACTGAATTGCTATTAAACGTCTTTCTCCTTCAATCAACAGTAAAGAATATTCAAACAGTTCTCTGTTAAATTAAACAAGGATGCCATCAGACTGGTGTGGCTCTAATGCCCTGGAAGCCTACATAAACAAACAAAAATCTAAGCTTGGAAATGCCTGAAGATTACAAAATTAAACTGCTAATGACAACCAACCACAAACAGCCAACTGGGCTTTTAGCTAGAGCCAATCAATAATTTCCTTTCTTTGCTTCTGCACTTTCTCTTTGTAAGTCTTTCCCTTGGCTCTCATTGGCAGAGCACTCCTAACCACTTCCTGTTTGTCACTGTCTAATTAGAATCGATTTAAGCCCTAATAAACTCGGGAAATTTTTAATATGCCTCAGTTTACCTTTTAAAATCTCTGAGAACTACATTCTTCAAAATTCCGTGGGGTGCTTTAAAAATTACAGATTCATGGGTCAAATCACAGATTTACTAATTAAAACCTCTGGATGTGAAGCTCAGAAATCTTCATCTTAACAGACTCTGCAATAATTATTATACAAACTAAGGTGTCAAAATCACTACTAGAAGTCAGGGACTGTGTACTATTTTTTATCATTTTTTCTTGAGCTTCTAGCACATTATCTGTTGCATGCCAGACCACTATAAATGTATGATTAAATGATTGAATGAGTGACTGTGTTAGATAATCTTTAAAGTGATTTTCAACCACAAAATTGATTCTTGGATTTTAAGGTGAAAGAGAGGAAAAATGACATTTTTTAAAGAACAAATTGGGCAATTTCTAAATTACCTTCCATCTGAAATTTGCTGGTACGTATAATTCATGTAAAAGGAATATTCAGGATAGTCCAATTTGATAAGAGACATGGAAAAGCTATACTCTGAGTAAAATATAGCCATCTCCCAGCACTGTCACCCTCCCTGCTGGGAGACTTAGAACAGTCACAGAGCAACCTCAGACTGATGCACTTATTTTCAAACACTTCGGCAACAAATAATTTTATGATGAAGCTAGAGATGTGAATGTGAAAGTTATTTGAAAATCATAAAGCAATGGATAAATATAAGGGGTTTTTATTAGAGTTGAAACAAAGTTTTAAGCTTGAATTCTTTCTCGTATTCACTCCTGTTCACAAAAGTCCGGATGTTGCTCCTTGTGACAGCTATAGATGTGCGCTGCTCAGATCTCCTTTCAAGATAGAACTTGCTGTTCAGCTGCAAGGAGCGCAGCTATTTGACAGCTTCCAACCACAGCACATTCAGTATCCACCACAGCATTAAGAGTCAATGCCACACTCTTCCTGGGAAGCTCCCAGCCAATGACCAAACACGGCAGAGCTACTAGGGCTGAGATATTTCCAGCCAACATGGAACCGTTCTACCAGGCAATTTGCTTTGGAGCTCCCCAAAGGTTTGGCTGAGACCTTGCCAGATCTGAATTACAGTCTGAGGCTCTCCTTCTCATTTTTTCTTTCTCTCCTCTTTCCTTCCACAGCTGTCAGATGTTCTTCACAATCTGAAAGGTTTTCCTGCTCAATCTTGGCTTCCTCCCATTTTGTATTTAACTGGCATTATCTCTCCCTCACCCCTGAAACAACTCTTGTGCACCTAACTTTGTCTCAGTGTTTCCTTCCCGAAGGATCGAAACTGATACATGCCCCTACCTGAGATATTCCTTTCCACCTTCCACTTTAGCTAACCAAGGCTTATCTTAATTTCTGAATTCTGTTCAACGCCGGGCTTGCTTTAGGTGTGTGAGACACGTGCAGTTCCATAGGATCCCGTGCTCAGAAGGACCCATGCTTGGTTTAATGCCCTTCTATTGCCATCTTGAAGTTCTTAATAATTTTTGAATACAGGACTCCACATTTTCATTTTGTACTGGGACCCCAAACTATGCAGCTAGTCCTGCATCACTTTCTGCATTAAAAAAAAAAAATTTATAAGACTAAAACATAGTGTTTACTATTTTCTCATGAATATCTTAGTTCTTTGAATAATTTGCTTCATGTTGGTTCCTGATGTTGGTGCCTCTTTTGTATTAAAGTTATATCTTTCCTTCCATTTGTACTTTAATCCGGGTGGGAGAACGCGTGCATGTCTTATCCTCTAACTACAACATAACCTCTAGGATCACATTTGAGCCTACTTGTTATTGCACATAGAATTGTCAAGTAAACATACAGAAATCTCTGTAAATATTTTCTGAATACATGACACAAAATACCCTTTATGTGAAAGGAGAGGGCACAGATTTGATGGTGACAAGCTTAGATGTGCCCATAAAATAAAACTTAATGCTCTATAACTCATCCATTCTTCCCCTCTACTTCGTGGATTAGTGGGGAAAACTTAAGCTATGCAACTAACCAAAACTCAGTTTCTTCTGATTTAAATACTTCCATTTTATTTTATTATTTATTTATTTTGGTGAGAAAGGTTGGCCCTGAGCTAACATCTGTGCCAATTTTCCTCTATTTTTTATGTGGGACACCGCCACAGCATGGCTTGATGGGTGTAGGTTCACACCTGGGATCTGAACACATGAACCCTGGGCCGCTGAAGCAGAGCACTCAAACTTAACCACGACGCCACTGGGCCGGCCCCTCATTTCATTTTAAAACAGCTTATCTGAGATAAATTCTCAATCGTTAAAAGTTCTGTTCAACCTTTCTTTGTCTCCCCTCCCAGAAGAGTTCACTTTGTCCTTGTGGAGGTAAGAAAACATTACTTCCTTCCTAGACTGTATCTTTTACATTATAAACTGATAAACCCAAATAATAACAACAACACAGGTATGGTTCAGGTACTAGACTAACCATTTTACATTTATAATCTCCTTTATTCTTCATAAAAATTCTACTAAGGTGTTACTATTGCTAATCTCTCAAGGGAATGAATTCTGGTTTAGAAAGTTTAAACAATTAGTAAATGGAGTTGAGGGACTGCAACCCAAGACCCAAGACCAGGTTGTTAACCGTACAGTTTTATCTCAGACGTAAATGTTTACCTGATAGTCATTTAGCAAAAAGTACATCTTTCTCCACAGATGTGTTTCTTTCCAAACCCAAACTGGGAAAAACATCTTGAAGCTGCCCATGCTGCCCATTGGAGTCCACACGTGTGAGAACATAAGACAAATCTCAAATAGGAAATTTAAAAGAAAGGCATTAATTAATGGGGCAAGAGATATTTCCTACTTTCACATTTTTCCCTCGTGCTTCAAATTACCTGAGAGACTTATCTACTAAAAACAGACCTAATCTGAACAAATGGCCATAGCCTGAGAGCTTCCAAAGCTGATACGCAAAGATGGCTGGAATTCAAAAGAGTCAACGCAGAATGTGCTTCGGGAAGCTTTCAAAGTATAAATTAACCCATTTATTATGTCTGTGATAATCAAAGTAGCATGTTTTGCCTTGTATAACATTTCTTATTTTTTCCATAGACCATGGTTTAGCATCCTTTTGGAGGATTAAAACTACAAGTTATTCTTAGTGCTAACAAACATTTTGGTCGAGTGGTATAACTGTTCTATTGGGCTTTGCAACTTGGCAGCTAGTCTCTTCAATTACACTTTTTAAGTAGGACAAGACTGAAAGAAAGCACACCCTTCCTCCTGAGTCCTGCAATGGGATTGGATATGCTGTGGTATCTCCCTGAGGCACATTTCCTTAAGCAAAAGTGTGTTTTTGCAGGTGGTTACTTCTGGTCACTTTTACCACTCAACAATTACATTCTCTTTTCTGGTGCCTATAGGCCAGGTATCTAAAATTAAGTTAGAATATGCACATTTTTGTAAGAACAGACTGGATTTAAATAGACCATGATAACTAATCGTTCCGACTTGAAAACATGCTGTGGTCAGCATAGACTCAGTGAAACCTCAGCAAGGGTGTTTCAAGTGTCATGATTTTTAGTTTTATTGTTATGTAAAGAATCCCAAAATTGGATTGTTTCTTTCTTATACAATAGGGGAAAAGAGTGGCTCACCTTTTCTTGGATTATACAACATCTTCATTTAATACACTAAAGCAACATCTTTCTATTTTGAGTAGGTGTAGGTTATTTTCGCCTCTGCCTTCCCACGCCCTCCAAGCTAGAATCAAAGATATTTTCTACACGTAGGCCTAACCCCATCCCACCTGTGGAGTATGGAATTGACTATTTTGCAGGTTAAAATTTGTCCAATATTGGTGGTGTCACATGGTTCACCTTACTAGTATTCGAGGAACTCCTGAACAATACCGTCCACAACCGACTACACTCTGGAATTAGTCTAGCTCCCAAAGACCCAGGACCAGATGTTTCTGGGATGAGCTCTGTGCAGATGTATGCCCAACAAGTCAGTCTATTCATCTGGCTGTCATGTTCTCCAGTGATTTTACATTTCAGTTTTCCCAACTTCTTCATTTATGCCTTTTCGTTACTTCCTAGGTTGTATCTCTTACATTATAAATTACACTTAATAGCAGACTTCATGCATTTGCTAGTGATCAGAGGTATCCCAGAACATTTTTGCCAAAACTAATGAAAATGAGCATTTTTACAAAGTGGGTGGCCATGTTTTTATGGCAGCCCCTTGAACTGCAAATTGGATCTAAAATGCAGCTTGATATTTTTCACTAATTTATAAAGTTCTATTAAAAATCAAAGAAGAAGGGGCCGGCCCGGTGGCGCAAGAGGTTAAGTGCACGCGCTCCGCTGCGGCGGCCCGGGGTTCGCCGGTTCGGATCCCGGGCGCGCACCGACGCACTGCTTGTCAAGCTATGCTGTGGCGGCGTCCCATATAAAGTAGAGGAAGATGGGCATGGATGTTAGCCCAGGGTAGGTCTTCCTCAGCGAAAAAGGGGAGGATTGGCAGATGTTAGCTCAGGGCTGGTCCTCTTCACAAAAAAAAAAAAAAAAAAAAAATCAAAGAAGAAGCAACAATCAGGTTGAAACAGGGACTATATTCAATGCATTTCAAAGAATCAGTTGAATCTATTCTTCTGTAATGCCGTGTTTTCTTTTCTGGTATGCAGTCATTATCTTAACATATTATTTGAAGTACAAGTCCCTGAGCAAGACATATACCATTTAAATCAGCTAACTTTTATAAAGTTATCAAAAGTGCTCAACCATGAGGGAGAAAGGGCAAATAAGTCGTATCCTAGGATACGTAAGGACAGGATGTCCCTATCCTTACAACTCCCACAGTCAGACAATTTTAGAGTGTAAAAACATTTTAAGTTTCTAAAAAAAGTATCAAAAGAGATATAACTTTTTTGCCCCGACTTCAGTTGTTTTGATCACTTACATATTTTCTCTTTTTTATTCCTTGTTTCATCTAACTTTTTTTCCTTCTCATTCTTTCTCCATCTGCTCTTCCTCTCCTTCTTGCTGCATATGCTCCCTGGGTCTTCCTTCCTTTAGCTTGAATGGTAAGTGTCAAACAAAGTGTCATAAAGGTTGGGAAGGACTAAGAGGTCAATTCCCTAAAATTTCTGGGCTAAAAGCGTGATGGTAATTTATGGAACATCTTTAAAACATCTTTTCCTCTTTGAATTTTCCTTTGTTTTATTATTGCTCACGATGTAAAATGAGAAACATCCAACTCCTTCAAAAAATATTTTAAGAAAGAATAATTAACCCAACTTTAATGGGCAAAATTTTATTCCAGTTTGTTCTTGAAAGATTTTCTTAAAGTTAAGTTGGACATCGTAGTCTTCTGACTCTGCCTCAGAGCAGCAGTAGATAGTTTGTGTAAAGTGCAAAGATCTGAGTGCAAATCCTGAGTCTTTTCCTTCCTAGTTGATTAATTTTGGCAAGTGATCTGTAGATGGACAGTATAGACCTGGTAATGTTCTTATGAGTATTAAATGAGATGACACAGATATAGTTCCACAAAATCTATATAAAAAATACATGTCATTTTCCTCACTCTATATAATCAATTTGTTTGTATGAGTGTTACTGATAGGGTTATAACAATTAAGGAGAAAAAGAGGGCTATTGATTTATTTACCTATCGTCTGAGTTGTAAAACTTTGATTTCATGATTGCAGATACAAATTCCATTATTTGGCTATTGCTTTAGAATCCACAAAATCATTTTACATATCATCTCTATCATTTTATTTAAATAGAATTGTAAATTTGAGAGGGTAAATAAGATTTATTAATGAAGAAGGTAGTTCAGAGTGATTACACGTTACAGCTAGTGATTGATAAGCTGAATCCAAAAGCCAGGTCTCTTGACTTCTATTCAAGACCTGTTTCTAACACACAGTGTATAATTAAAAATTAGAAACAAAGTTTATCATAATACATGGTAGACAGCCCTGTTTCGTGGTTGTCAGCATAGCATAATAACTGAGAGCACGAACTCTAGATCCAGATTTTGAGAGTGCAAGTCTCAGCTCTGCCACTCACCAGTTGAGTAAACTTGGATAATTGATTTATGCTTTTGTGCTTCTAGTTATCTGATTTGCAAAATGGGTATAATGGTACTTAATACTTTGTTGGGTTGTCATGAGGATTAAGTGATTTAATGTATGTAAATTGCTTAGCATAGGACTTGGCACATAGTAATTGCTATATGTGTTTGCTATTATCATTATTTTTATTGTATGAACTGGAAAGAATTATGGTAAGAGCAAATCTGATAGTGAATAAGGGAAATCCATCACATACAAGCTAGAACCAGATACCTCAGTTTTGTCTACTTCTGTCAATGATAGAAGTATATTAGCCACATTTTACAGATGAGGAAATTTATGCTCAAAAAAGTAAAAAACTCATTCAAGTTCATGCAACTAATACATATCACAAAAAGGTTTAAACGCAAATCTCTCTTCAAGGCTTTTGTGCTTTGCACTACACCTCATGATATCACTTAGAGATGATCTAGTATTTTGCTTTGCACATGAGCAAACTAGGGCCAAGGGAGAGTCCCTAGGGGTCCTAAGAATGGTGTCTAGTTAGTAACAGATCTAAACCAGGACCCAGGATTCCTAAATCAGAGTTGAGCGCTTACATGAAACCAGGCTAGGACCTAAGTAAGTGTTTTGTTTTGTTTTAATCGTCCATGATCTCATGTTATTGTCACTGCTTTATATGTTAAAAACTTCTTGCAGAGAATAAGGAAAGAGAAGCATTTTTTAAAATTAATGAGGCATTTGTTCTCGATATCTACAAATCCTAGTAAAATGACAGGCACTGATACATAATTCATAGAAGCTAACAAATTACGGCACATTTGCAAAAATGACCTGTTCTTTCCTACTTATTTTCTGTGTGGTACATTAATGTCACAAATAACAGTGGTAAACATAGACAGCACAGTACAACAAATATTGGGATAATGTATTGATATAACCCATGCCAGAAATGCTAGCAGAGCAATTAGAGGGCTCACAGAGTTTTTTTTTGAAGTTTTAATGGTTTCTAACATTGTGAAATTTTGGGCTGTACATTTTTGTTTGTCCATCACCATATATATGACTCCCTTCACCCCTTGTGCCCACTTGTTTGTCCATCACCATATATATGACTCCCTTCACCCCTTGTG
>JAQQSS010001874.1:0-14521 GCA_028646465.1 Rhinoceros unicornis | reverse complement strand
GTGTCTTTCTCCCCAGAAACCATCCGGAATCTGAACAGAGACCACAGCACGCTCTGATTTCGAGCCCTCGGTCCCCTGAACAAACGGGCGCTTTTGTGAACGGTCCGCTGCGATCCCCCAGGAGAAGGGAAAGGACGGATGGACGCGGGGCAGGTGCAGACAGTGACAGGCTCCGGCGACGCCGCGGCGCAGCTCCCCTGGGCGTCAGGCCCGAGAAGGAGGCGTTGAGTCCCGCTCTCGGGCCCCACGCGGTTCCTGAGCCCGGCGGCGCCCCTCCCGGGCCGGGGCTCAGCGGACGGCGAAGCGCCGGGTCTCCCCGTGGACGCGGCGCCAGAGCCCCAGGCGGGTCCCGCTGGGCGGGCGGCGCCGGTTGGTCGGTGACGGCGAGTTCGGCGCCCCCTGCCGGCCGTTGGGGGCAGCGAAGGGAGCTTTGCGCGCGCTGTTGAGCGGCGGTCGCGCGCGCAATTTCACTGTGGTCCGTTGCTGACTCGCAGGACTCAATGGCATCATCTATTCGCTAGTGGTGCTGGTGATGCTTTGCTCCAGCCCCTCCTGGTCTCATGGGTGTGAAATGCAGGAAGTCTTCATGCTTTTGAGACATCTGAAAAGGACCACTTCTCAGCACGCCAGGATGGCAGGACCTGCTTTAATGTTTTTCACTACAAAACAGGAGATATCAACATCCAGAAGACACAGCCACCTGTTTCTGTCCTCAGATTCTCAACCTGATCCACACAGGCTACAGGACAGATCTTCAGCCTGTTCCACACACACTACAGTGCACATCTTCAAGCTGATCCACACAGAAGACCACAGTACAGCTCAGAGTAAGATCTGCTGGTTAAATTCAGCGGGTCTGGAGCCACCGGAGCAGAAGATGAAAGTAGAAAATCTTCTGGCTCGTCCTTACTTGGGAGTGTTATCCAGGAGTTCTGCCAGGAACCAGCAGCTGTCTAAAGGAGACGGAAAACAGCTGCGGTGCCTTGGAGGTTGTCAGAGGGAAGAGTGAAGCCTGCTTTTCCCCATTTCATAAATTCCAAAGAAAAATCAGGAAATTAGAAACTTATTCTTATGACTCTCCAATCAATTATATTATTGTTTGTCAAATCCAAGAAAGGAATCTGCACTGTATTTTCTGTGCCAGCTACAAGATATCTGAAATCAAAAACAAGGCTTTATATTTACAATATATTGTTTCCTAAAAATGTTCAGAAAAGTAAATGATCTGTGTTTCCTAAATAAATAACCTTATGAGAATACATTTTTGTTTATCTTTTCCATTTTCTTGGAGGGTATATGCTGTCTCTAGAATCTGAAGTATATCTTCTCACGGAAAACCTTCTTCATTATATCGTTTTGTTACAGACTCCTGTCTGTTAAGGTAACGTCAGCTGCTCAAACAGATAAACATGAAAATACCAGTATTGTGAACATAACACAAGTTTATCCTCCCTTGATGTAACACCTCAATGCAGGCATTCCTGATCACATGACTCTTCTGGTTGACTCTCCCCCAAGAATGATTCAGGGACCCAGGTACCTTCTATTTAGTGCCTTTGCCATGGTCAATATGTGACGTTAACTGTGGCTGTGGTGCTTGGGTTTGTTCCACTCAGTTGTAAAAGAGAAAGCATGGTGGATCACATGGGCATGTTTTCACGGGTCAGGCCTGTGCAGAGAAAACAGAACCTCCAACACACTGAGTTGGCCAGGATTCACTCACACGGCCACTCCTAACTGTGAAGAGACTGGGAAAGGGAGTCTAATTTTGTGACCAGGGGGAACAAGATACAAGTCTGGTGAATAAGACCACTGTTCATTTTTAAACTATGTGCACTAATGCTGTTTTGAGAAGAAACAGCCAATTTTCTTGCTTGTGGACATTTTACCCAAAAATTCTGACCACAAATCCGATGCCACAGATTAAAACCAGGCAAAGAAGGTGAGGGGAGAAGGCGAGGGTGTTCACAACATTATTGGCACTTTAAAAGGGAGATTCACGTGGATTCCCGAGAGCAGAGGTTAAAGTTGAAATACACCTGCTTCTGGATCAGAAGTACACTTGGAGTCCTTCTTACAAACCTGTCTCTGCTCAAGCTCTCTGCTGGCTTGAGGCTGTGCTGATTACTCCACAGCCCCTCTATACCACTCCGCCTCTCAGCAAGCCCCTGACAGAACGCTTGTGGCCTGTTATGAATTTCTAGGAAGCTTTAGGCGGAGGGATCTTACCCAGTTCCCTGTGCTGCCCGGACAATGTGTGTTGGGTGGAAGCTGTTAGTCAGGACGTACCAGCTCCTCTCACTACCTGTGGTGCTTCAACCTGAAAATACCCCCTTGAGGAGCTACAGCAGCACATACTGCAGAAATCTCCGTATCCCCAGAAATCTGGGTGCACATTTAGCAATGATCTGGGAAAAGCTGGACCACGTGAACACAGTCACCCCCAGAACCTAAGAAATGTGCTGAGGAAGAGTAACTGCCTGGGGAGTGAATGGTAATAAGCCTGATCCTCCTCTTCATCTTTCAGAACATCTGTCCGTTGTCAAGAATACAGAGAAAGATAGTTAGAGCAATTGCCATTTGCAGTTAGACTGTCTCGGGTTTGAATCTTGACTTCAGCACTTGGTAACTGTGCAGACTTGGATAAATCACTTAACGTCTCTAAAGCTCATTGTTGCTGTTGGAAAGTGTGAATAATAAAAATGATAAATCTACATTAAAGAATTATTGATATCATACACTTTCCCAAAAATTTACAATCAGATGAAAATAGGAATTTGGACCCTTTGAGAAGCGCCGCAATGTTGGTGTCACCATTATTCCTGCTCTGGTCCTCCAAAGGATGGGGGCTTTAGGAACTGGCCAAGGTTGATGGTGATTGTTGCTGGTATTCTTACCCTCAGGGCTGTGAGTGTGTTACTTAGTTTCTAAAATTCATCAGTCTATCTTTGATCCCATGAAACAGGACCAATAAGATCTGAGAGATGACCATGTGCCAGGCATGTAGAAACCCTGCCCAGAACCGTGGATAGGAGTCATTACTGATGAGAGAGTACAGACTCAGGTTAAGCAATTTTCCTTATAGCTCAAATGGTTCAAAATAGCACCTGGAATTGAATCCAGATCTTTCTGAGATTAAAACCAGCATAATCTTGCCCCTCAATCTGCTGCCTTTCCAGCAGATTGGAAATTTCCAGCTCCCTGAGCACGTGAGGATCCTTCGGGGGAAGTATATTCAGCTGCCTTGCAGAGAATGTCAGCAAACCACTACCTCCTGAGTTTCTCAGCCCACTGGATTCCCATTTCCACTACCTTGTCACAAAACCCACTCGTCCTTGGGCAGCATTTTGCAAAGTTTTCTCTCATCCAGAATCTCATTTCCAGCAGATGGAAAACCCCATTACAAGCAAATCTCCTTTACTGAGGGTGATGTGAACAGCAGCTTTTAACACAGGCGTCTTGTTCAATGTGAGCTGCAGCCTTGGAGTCATGAAAGGGACTGATCTGAAGTTTAGAACTACTGAATGTCCTTGACATGGGTGTTACTGTGCCTGGTTCTGCCAGCTTAACAGCAATCATGAATATGTTTTAGGTGTGACAAAATAAAAGCCTAATCACATTTCTCCCCTTGATGTCACTAAGGGAGTCAAAGGCATCATCATCCATCAATCTTCCAAGCTAGAAATATCACTGCCATCCCGCTCTGTATCCCTCTTATGCAATAGGTCACCAAATCCCATCTGAAACTGAAGTCTGATAAAATCCTTAAATGAATCTGAACGCTTGTTGGAAGAACTGTGGAAGAAAGAGCAGGTTGCCCATTCATCATACTGCTGTCATTTCAGCCTCAGAGATACAAGTTCTACAGAGGGACGGGAACTTAGCCTGGCTGCCATCTCAGGAAAGGGTGGCGTGGCTCCCTGAGCACGTGAGGATCCTTCGGGGGAAGTATATTCAGCTGCCTTGCAGAGAATGTCAGCAAACCACTACCTCCTGAGTTTCTCAGCCCACTGGATTCCCATTTCCACTACCTTGTCACAAAACCCACTCGTCCTTGGGCAGCATTTTGCAAAGTTTTCTCTCATCCAGAATCTCATTGGAGGTGCCGTGAGGAGCAATTTTCAGATAGAGTTGGGAGGTGATGTCTTCAGGGACACCCATCCAAGCTGCGGTGATTGGCCAGAGCCAGGACTCACAGCCAGTTCTGAATTTATAACCAGAGCTCTTTCTGCCATATTGGATCCATCTAAGTTACACCTTGTCACCAGTCACGTGAGATTGATGAAGACCCTCGACACTAATGAGGCTTTAAAAGGAACTTTATTTTTCAGTCTAGTTCTATTTGAAGTAAGTAAGCTCATTGATACCTACCCTAGATTAGTGTCAAAGAGGGAGTTCAGCAGAGACAGAAAATAGGAAAGAGAAACAAAAATGGATCTGGACATTTATGTGCCATCTACAAGGTAAATTACTACATTAACTTATTAAATCCTCCTGTCAATTTGGTGGAACAGTAACACTATCAAGTCCATTTTACAAATGAATAAAGCAGAACCCTTAGCGATGAACCATCCAGGGTGCATAATTAGTGACTGGCAGAGCTAGGATTTGAGTCCAGGTGTGCTGATGGAGACTCTTATGCCCGGCAGCACAGAGTGAATGTCATGCTTCCTTCCCCCAGTGGCTGTAAGTTGTCAAGATAGGTCAGGCACCCACTCCCTCTTGGAGTCCTGAGTTCACAGGGGGCCTCTCCCCTGCTCACTCTGTGCCTCAATCCGGCCCTAATTGTCCTCTCATCCTCCTACAGAGTCCATCTAGGCCATGAGCAAATCTTCTGTCACCAGCCTGAGTGTATTCAAGACCTCCAAGGAGTCTTCCCTCATTCCCAGTTTTATTGAGATATAATTGCCATATAACATTTTGTTAAATTGTACAACATAATGATTTGATACATGTATATATCGTAAAATGATTACCACAATAAGTTTAGTTAACATACATCACCTCACATAGTTACAATTATCTTTCTTCTGATGAGAACTTTTAAGATCTACTCTCTAAGCAACTTTCAAATAAACAATACAGTATTGTGAACTATAGTCACCATGCTGTGCATTACATCTCCAGGACTTATTTATCTCATAACCGAAAGTTTGTACCTTTTGACGACCTTCACCCATTTCACCCAACCCCCGTCCCCCACCTCTGGAAACCACCAAGCTGTTGCACACTTTATGCCCTGTATATGGATTTACTCACTTAATACAATAATTCTATGAAAAAGTACCATTATTGATCCCCATATTAAAGATGAGGGAGCATGGTGTTTGTGTTATATTAAATGGTTCTTTTACTAGTAAATAGCAGAGCTGGGATCCAACCCTCAAACTCTGGCTCCAGAGATGTCTTGCTTCACCACTAAACTATACTGTATAAACTATCACGGCAAGCTGGATCAACAGTCCAAAACAACACAACTAGATGTGTTGAAGAATAACCTCTGACCTCCACACAGCACTTTGCATGTCGTTTCACACATACTCTTTCGATTTACCTTCCCTCATGTGCAGCTCAGAACGCTGTGCAGAGGTGTCAGGTTCTCAGACAGGAAGGTTCCTGCCCAAGAGCCACAGCTGATGAGGAGCAGAGTCGGATTTGATCTCAGGACGGATTAGAGCCTATTATTTTCTTATCCATTCCCAGAGGACATTAGTAAATAGAGGCCAGGAAGGGTTAAATGAGTAACAGTCCCCTAACCCCAATGAGCCCAGCTAAGTATATTGCCCATATTTGGTGTTAAAGTTTAAGAAGTTCTAGAGTATCTTGTCTCTGGACTGAAAGTTTAGAAGCAACATGGCCCCTTAGAATCCTTGGGGTCTTAAAGACAAATATTGTGAAATTATATGTGAAATCTGAAAAAACTCAACACTGTTGAAAGTAACTCTTCACAGCCAGCGTTGGATCTCACTTCCAAAAAGTTCTCTTCTAAATACCTTTTGACTCAAATACATCTCCAGCTGTTCCAGCTACTGATGATGTCCAATGTGGAATTTCTCCAGAGAATCTCATCCCACACATCCTGGGCCCTGTGTGCTGAAGATGCTGCAGAGACAGCTCAGGGAAGACGGTGTGGCGCGGGCTCCCTGGAGCTGGCCAGCATCCCCCAGCGTCTCAGGGACCATCAGATCTGCCCTCTGGAAATAACAGAAGGGAAACCCTTAGCTTTAGGTGGAGAGACACGAAGATGTCGCCCTTATCCAGACTGTGGCCTGAGTATGATCACAACCCAGACAAAAAAATGGGGCTGGAGAATGGATATACTTTCAATTCTTTAAAATTTCTTCTGTCAAATATTTCAGGACAGAGTAGTATAAACATTTTACCAAGGAAGATATGTAGGTGAAAAAGAAGAATATGAACAGATGCTCAACATCATTAGTACTTTTGAAAATGCCATTTAATATCATAATCAAACACCACTACACACCAATGAGAAGAGTTAAAATTAAAAAGACTGAGCATACTGAGTGTTGGAGAGGATGTGGAGCAAATGCAACTCTCCTTCATTGCTCGTGGGAAAGTAAAATGGTGTAAGCCTTTTGGAAAACAGGTTGACAGTTCCTTGAAAAGGTAAACATACACTTCCATGTGATTCCACCATTCCATTCCTAGCAATTTACCTAAGAAAAATGAAAACAGTACTAAAATTCACTCAGTAGGTTTCAGATGGGCAAAATCTTTACTTTGTTTTCTATAACTTCTCTCATCTCCCCTATTCACTATCCTACAGGAAAAACAAACAAATAAACAAACAAAAAGCAAAATAACAATACATTTTGAAATAAAAAATGTTTTTATTAAAATTAAAAAACACAATGGCATAGTGCCTGGTGTAAAGCAAGTGCTCACAGATTGGCGTACAAAGGTCCAGTCTACTGTACAGTATAATTTCTCCTTTCTTTGCCAACACATGCCACTCACTCTGGCTGTGCTCGGCGCAGACTGCCTCTTGCACACTTTGTGACGTCTGCACTACTTGAGGTTGTATGAGAATAAACATCTGCCTCTCCCTTCTCTTAGTGCTAGGAGGAGTATTTTGAATTTACAGATTTGACCTCTAAATGGATACACTGGGAGATAGGAGAATAGAGCTGGGGGTTTCAGGTAGTTCTTTACAAAGTCTAATTAATTGTTGGTCAGATATTTACTGCAAGGGAAGAAAGAAAAAATTTACTTAGGGAAAAGAAAATTTGCATCTGGGGTAATATAAAGAGAATTGCCTTGGTGGACCTGGGTTGTCAGATTTGTTAGATAAACCTCTAACTTCTGTGGGTCTCAGGTGCTTTCTCTATGTGAGGTTGGCCAGTTATGAGAAGATAGGAGGCTTGGTCCAGTTGCTCTTTGACGTCATTCTCCTACCTGGGACCCTATGAGAAAGGTCTAGAAGAAATATGTCTTAGGGTGGACACTGGGTACCCCTCTGTTATTATTTGCCCTCAGCTCCTCTGACAAGGAAAATCCAACTATGGTAAGATCAACCAAGAAATAGTAAAGGATCCCAGCAAGGTGGTCCCTTAAAAAGCCCAGGTCCTTCCATAGCTTCCTCCCCTCACCTGGGGCGGCTGGAGCTCTAACGGATTCTCCTGGAATCTCAGTCCCATCTTCTCATGCCCATGTCTATCCCCTGTCTTGAGTTGTTTCCACATTCATCTGATGTCTGTCCCACTGCCTCCTACCTGACTGCTTTCTTTCTACCTTCCCCCTGAGCCTGATGGGTAGCTGGCAGGTCACATCTCAGTAATTCTGGGGGTCCCAGCTCCTGGTCAACCTCCTTCAGCACTTCACGGTGAGACCCAAGGATTTATCATCATCAGCCGTCTTGGTCATGGCCCAGAATCCTAGATCCAAATTACTTCAAAGTGGTATCAGAAACTGAGCTCCAAGGGATGGAGATGAAATTTGGCTTTCTGTAGTCCAGATACTTAGAATGATCCTCTGATTATTTCAGGAAGTTTATTGACCCTGGCTGGAAAAAATTACGTTTCTAGCCTCATCATGAGCTACTCACCTCACTGAATCTTCCTTCTCAGTATATTTTCTTCTGGCTCTAAAACCTTTGGTGCTTGGTCAGTTGCTATCTACCCTAACTTTTACCACTCTGGTTGCCACTCCCAGCCATGCCAGTGCGTCCTTATCACTTCAGCCCACACAGGCAGTGCTCATTGTCATGTGATCATGACATAGTTTGTGTGAGTCTACCTGGAGAAAATGTCCAGTGAGCATATGATTTTAATGAATGCTTTCTATGAAAGATATTATTGATGTGTAGAATTTGAAAGCTGTTGATGGGGGAGGTAGGTGAGCAAATTTGCATAGCAGAACTCAAGGATCTTTTGAGAAAACGGGAACCAAAAGCCCAACCCCTTCATCCCAAGATTCAGTTATTAAAACTTGATTAATTGTCTTAGTCTGGTGCTTTATACAATGTAAGTTGCACGGAGGAGTCTAAAACTAAAACAATGAACTTTTAAAATTCTGTTACATAAAAACTTATCAATATGACTTAGTGTTTGGATAGGTCTCTTTTACCTATGCATGATTTTGTAATATATTCATTGGTCATTTGGAAAATATTGGTTCACTGAGATATTCATATCTTACAAATCTATATAAACTTCAATTTATATAATCAAGTAATTCGTTTGTTAATATCACCACTGTTGTCATCACAAACATCTTTAAATATTGGGAGGCTGTAAGGTCACAGTGGTAGATTTTGCGAAATTCTGATTTTCGATTGAAAGCTCAACTGTTATCATTGGCTACAAATATTTTCATTGAAGCGACAGGGTCACTTTATAAATATCTTGAGAAAATGTCTGTCAGATGCCCAAGTCTGAATAACTATAGTTTGTCTGTCTGTCATTCTTTCAAGTGAAAATGGATTTTGTGAAAGAGTGGCTAGTTTAGCTCACAACTCAACAGATAATATAAGAGATTTTCCTCAAAACAATCACTGTACATGCAGCAGAAGTGCTTGTCACACAGAATTTTAAAAAGACTAGCACAAAGAAAATTAGAAAGGTGTGTGCTCCAAAGTCAAGGTTAAATAAAACTAATAAACTTACTATTTCATCAACGGCATTCTTAGGTGAAATTGGCAATTTTTTTTACTTTAAGTATATTACTGTGAAAAATATGATAATTATTAGTCCATTTTGGTGCCACTGCCTTGACTGAGACGTTGCCCCCAGCAGTTTCGCCCACCACTGTTTTTGCACCATCAGTGCAAGTTGTTAATGTGGTGAAAAAGGCAAATAGTGTCATAAGATTATTATAAAAATAATTTTGACCTCGTGGATCCCCTTAAAGTGTCTTGGGGACTCTTAGGACCCAGAAACCACACTTTGAGAACTGCTGCTCTAATGAATTTCCCTGCACCATCCCTGATCAAGCCACTCTCTAGTTTTCAATCCTAAAGGAACTTTCCTCAGCTTTCAAGACAAAGTCTAACATCGCTAATATAGTCAGTCATCGGGCCTCTTTCCGTTCCTCCAGCCTCGGTACACGCCATGCTCCCATCCGTCAGTAGAGTCCACCTACTCTGCTATTTTTCACATCTTTAAATGTATCTTTCTTGCTACAGGGCCACACTCTGCAGTTTTTTTTTTACTCTGGGAAATTTTGCCCTCCACATGATACTTAACAATCTCCTTACTCATCCTTCAATTCCCGTACTTCATATGACTTCCCTGAGGAAAACTGAAGGTAGTCTAAATGATACTCACTGCCATGGATCTTATCCTTCTCCTGTGTTGCCCAGATCCCAAATGTAAATACGTAATTACATCATAACTACTTCTTTAATGGCTCTGTCGTTTGCTCCAATGTGAGCTCCATGAGGGCAGGAACACATCTCATACTCTAGACTCTATCCCCAAGGCCAGTGAATGAACGGATGAACTGCACCACATACTTTTATATTTAGTCTACAGAATTAGGACTTTGGGGAAGGTTTTTTTTTTTAACAAAAGAAGAGAAATGCCACAAAATAAATTTAATAAGTAAAAAAATAATATCTTTATTAAAGGGCAGAATGTGAACATATTATTATAAAAATAGAACATATAAATGCAAATACTAAAAAAATGAAGAGATAAATTAATATAAATAAATAAATATTTTATAACATAAAGTTCAGCCACAGGGTACCAGTTATATTTCCTCTAATTCTGAAAATACTTGAACACAGATATGCTTAATATTACTGATAAAAATGTGCCAAATATGATTCTAATTATTTTATAGCTGAAGCAAAAAATAACAGTTTTGGAAATGACTGAGCAATTACGAGTCTGAGCGAGGACACTCATCGCTGAGAATGAGGCTGCTTCTCACTTCCTGAGTTTTCTTATGAGCTCGTTGATGAAGAGAAAGTGCCTCATGATTTCCACTCGGACAATCTCCCAGGCACAGTCACTGTATTTCTTCTCTTTCAGGTAGAGATGGATTCCCCGGAAGTACCTCTTCACGGCCAGTGTAGGGCCCACAGTTCCCAGGGCAGATTCTTCCTCTCCCGTCTCCTGCTCCAAACAGGTGTCCAGGTCTTCCAGCTGCTGATGGAGTCCAGTGCAGAGGTTGTCCAGGAGGGTCGTGTTCCAGGCAGCAGAGGAGCGCTCTGTGTGGAAGAGGTCGAAGATCTGCTGGAGCATCTCGTGGAGGACAGAGATGGCCTGGGCCTTCTGGAACTGGCTACCATCCAG
The DNA here is from genome assembly GCA_028646465.1 of Rhinoceros unicornis. Taxonomy (NCBI): domain Eukaryota; kingdom Metazoa; phylum Chordata; class Mammalia; order Perissodactyla; family Rhinocerotidae; genus Rhinoceros; species Rhinoceros unicornis. Next base: position 3,758 of record JAQQSS010001874.1, on the reverse strand, counting down.
CTTCTCCTGGGGGAATTTGAAGTCGGTCCTGTACTTCAGACAGGAAAGAAGAGAGATTGTCTTCATTTGGTCCAGAGCTGTGAATGTCTCATGCTTTCTCAAGTCAAGGCTCTGAGGCAGGTAACAGCTAGTGGAGGAGATGGGGCTGGAGAAGATCATCACCAATGCCATCAGTGAAGAGACTGAAAAAGCCATTGGTAAGTTCCAAGAGGACGCTCTTCTGATTGAGATGGGAGATTGTGGGCTTTGGTCTAGCTTCTCTGAGGATCTTCTGTCTGTGTGCCTCTTAAATATTGAGCACGAGAGTTTTCATTTTCTGAATTTTCCCCAGATCTTTGTACTTCCCCATTTTTGACTTTCCTTTCTCTTTAAGAGCCTGGAAAGTTGTTGTTATTTTCAACTCTTTCTGTATGCCTACAATTGAAGTGAAATTTATTCAATAAAAGATTAGAAGTCCTAATTCAAGGGAATGCTTATCCTCTTAGCAAAAACCAACTTTGAACTAATGAAAGAACTATCTGGATCTTTCTTCCTGATGTTCAGAACAGCTTCTAAGGAGGCTCTGCTAGGCTTCTTTTTTAAATCTTCTTTCTGCCCCCCTCTAGATGTCCTTCTTGGAAGTGTTGATCAGGTGTGAAGGATACCTCATCTTTATACACATAGATCTCACCTTATTCTCTGCTGCAAAACATCCAGTTTATCAAATTTGGTTTTATTTACTCTACTTAATTGAGAAAGTACTGAATATTTACTATGTGCCAATCATTAGACTGAGCTCAGGCTGTACCAAGACGATTATACCTCTAATTCTGCCCTCAAGAAGAGTAAAGTGCAACCACTATGACCGTCCAGGTGTTGAAGCAGTTAGAATGTGTCTTTGCTGCTCTGTGGCAGCCTCTTTGTCATAACCAAGGCCATTGTCCTAGTTCTGTCAAAGTAATAGTTAAGCAACCCATTTTTTATTTGCTATTTTTACATAATTTTAAAATTCTTACCTCTTCTTTTGTATTTGTCTTTTCACTTTATAAAAGTTGTCCTAATGCTCCTGCAATCACCTCTATTTCCACTTTGAGTTTTATTCCAAAAAAGGAACAGAAAATGTAAGGGAAAAGAAGAGAGAACACATTTCCTGTATGATTTTCAAGACTCAGAACTTTCCTCTCTCTTTTAACATTCCTAGAAAGTAAAAGTAAGCAGTTAAGAAAAAAGAATGTACAAGGGAAATTGGAAAGTAAACACTGAAAATGAAAAAAAGAAGTGATATCTTCTCTATCTAAACCACAAAATGTCACTTAACTACGCAAGTCAGGGATTCAGAGCTCTACAGAGTAACAGGTTTCAAACCAGCCCGTGTGAGACAGTTGCAGCTGTAGACTGGTCCAGAGGAGGGCAGCTGGCTCTTCAAGGCAGGCTGTTACCTAAAGGGCTAGTTTTCAGCTTTGCTAAATCAGAGAATCTAGTCATTTATTTATTTGTCTGTTTACTTTTTACACTATCCACAGAGATGATCAGATTCCAAGGATTTAATCATACCAACTCACACTCAAAAGAGACTGGGTTACAGACTGGATGGCCATAATTAACGTGTGGGAGGTCAGCTGTTACCTGAAGGCAAATAGACTTTAGTCATGTGGACAGGGCACTCCCTATCATGTGAACACAGGCTCCTGTTCACATAAGAGCTGAGATTAGAAATAAAAATCTTTATTAGTGAGCTGAGAATTCAAGGAGCGCAAGCAGATTGTTTCAGGGAAACTTCCATCCAGTTCCCATAGTTGGATGGTCAATTTTCTCCATTGTTGGAACAGCTAACAGATGTTGAGTGCTTGTTTTGTCCGGGCATCATTGTAGGTACGTTATGTCATCCCATCTTCACAACAACCCAATGAAATAGATATGATTGTCTTTTCCATGTAACAAAGGAGAAAACTAATGTGCCCAAAGTCACATCGCCAGTGCTGGCTGCAGCTGTGACATGGTCACAGGCCTAGCCCCAGAGTCCACGTCCTAGCCACTAGATTGGGCTGTCTCCTCCGACAACGTTCTTCTTGTCTTACATAAACACTTAGCAAGTTCTCACTCTCCAACTTCCATTTGTCTTCATCACCCAAAAGCACCATTCGCTCCTTCCAGACACATTACAGTACACTTGAAGGGGCTATAGCCCCTTTTCACTTGCTAAGTTCCAGTCCTGCCTTTCACATGACCTGTTTTGTTGAGCTTTACTGTTTCTTTGAAACTTCATATTCTCGTCTGAGATATTTTCAGAAATTATCCAGGAGGTTAAAGCATCCACTTAAAATTTATTCTTACTGTCTTTGTTGAAGACTATCATTTTCTGACACAGTCCCCCCAAATTTTAGGTCTACTCCCTCATTGGAACATGTAGTCATTTTTGTACTTGCTGTGGGACAGAGAGCCCTCTGTGTGCCTCCTCTGTGACAGACATTTTGCTGGACACTTGGGATATGGCATTACTGTCCTCAGGGAGCTTACAGTCTCTTAGTGTAGCCAAATGTTTATCAAATAATTAGATGGATAACGTAATTATAGGCATACAGAGTGTAGCTAAAGGCGAATGCTTCAGGTTAATGAGGAGTAATGTGGAGGCAGAACAGTATAGTGCTAAATACCACTTACAAAACGTATCGAGCTTCCAGAAAGTTAAGGAACCTCTCTGAGTTTTCACTTTCCTCATTTGCAAAATATAAATAATTATAGTAATTATCTCATAGGGAAGCTGTGAAGATTAAGTGAAATAATGTTTGTAAAACACTTTCCTGAGAGCCTGTATAATTAAAGATTGCTGCCATTAATATTATTAAAAATAATCTGTATATTACAGATTCAATGAAAACATGTGATCATAAGCTTTGAATACCATTGCAGCTCAATTATCCCTTAGCAAGTGGTAGGATAGCACTGGTCAATGGAATATCTAAAGAGAAGAGATTATCTGCATTACCGCACAATGACCGAGGCAGAGTTTTTAATGGGGACAGTTGTACTTGATAGAGATCCGAGTGACTCACACACACGCAAACCAGCACCTAGCAAAATGCCTGGCACACCGTAAGTGCACCATAATTTATGTTTAACAAATCTTATTTGCGAAATAACGTCTTCAGTGAGTTTAAAACCAACTCAGTGGATATCATTATGATACATATACAATTCTAATTTTTTAAAGAAGGAGGAAAAGTGTAAATAAGGAAAAAATCAGAAAAAATACGAAAGCTCTTCTCTTATAAGTGCTTTTATATTTCCTGCTGACCTGGAAAAGCCACCATTTGTTGTATGAATATTTCTTCCTTCTCTGACTTAATCTAGGCTTTTCTTCCCAAGAACAATCTAGGAGGTGTGGAAACTATGTTATAATACTGTGTGGATATTGCATTGGCACCTGTGGTTTGGAGTCCCCCATCTAGGCACTCGTGTCAATATGTACATATTTTTAATTGACTTCATAAAAAAAAAAGTAGAAAGGGAAAGGAAAGGACAAAAAATGGAAAAACCCAGAAAATGAAAGTTTCTATACTCACTATTTAAAAGGTACTCATTGCCCAAAGTCCTCAGAACTTGCTGCGACTTCCCCTTCAGGTGTTCTTGCAGAATCCTCCAGCTTCCCAATGGCCCTCCCAGTCTCTGTGCTGCTGGCCCTGGTGATGCTGTGCTCCAGCCCTGCCTGCCCTCTGGGCTGTGACCTGCCTCTGAGCCATGGCAATCAGGAAGCCTTCACACTGTTGAGTCAAATGGAG
>JAQQSS010001873.1:0-14522 GCA_028646465.1 Rhinoceros unicornis | reverse complement strand
TGTCAAGCCATGCTGTGGCGGCGTCCCATATAAAGTAGAGGAAGATGGGCATGGATGTTAGCCCAGGGCCAGTCTTCCTCAGCAAAAAAAAAAAAAGGGGAGGATTGGCAGATGTTAGCTCAGGGCTGGTCCTCCTCACAAAAAAAAAAAAAAAAAAAAAAGATTTGAGATGACCACATGGTCAGATATAAAAGCCTTTTTTAGTTAGGAAGTTTTATTCATCAAATAGTTAATGACCCTCTACAATAAAGAACCAGGAGTAGATTAAGAATACAGGTTGCAAGAGACTCTGATTCAGTAGGTCTGGCACAGGGTCCAAGGAATGTGAGTGCTTAACGTGTGCCCTATGAAATTCTTTTGCTCAGGGTGGTGTAACACTGGTATAGTGTAAAACTGCAGGGTGGGAAGAAGTGTAAGGAGTATCAGAAAAGGGGAACTTAAAAAACGATCTCTATCCCTTTTAACTGTGCGATCCAGTTCTGCAGCCACTTGTCACAGGTGGCTTATGGGCACTTAAAAACGGCCAGTCTGAACTGAGATAAGCTGTAAGTGTAAAATATACCTAGATTTTGAAGACTTAGCACAAAAAAAGTAAAAATATTTCAATATTTCAAAAATATTGATTACATGTTGAGATAGTATTTTGAATATACGGGAGTAAACCTTAATCCAATTTTAATGCCATTTTAATGTGGCTACTATAAAAGTTAAAATTACATATGCAACTCGTACTGTATTTCTATAGAACAGTGCTGCCTTCGAGTTTCCAGTCAGTACAACCCTCTGCTACCAGAGACTCAAGTGTAATGAGGAGGGTTTTGATCAGTTTACATCATGCTTATGAAATGTTGACAGAATAAAGGTTGAAAACCACTGGGTTTATAGGAGACAGACTTGAAAGTCAATAATTACAAAAACTGGGATTTAAAGGGAGAGGCACGGGGCTGGCTCCATGCGCTGGTGGTTAAGTCTGGCGCACTCCGCTTTGGCAGCTGGGGTTTGGTTCCCAGGTGTGGACCTATACCACTTGGTGGGGGCCATGCTGTGGCAGCAACCCACATACAAAATAGAGGAAGACTGGCACAGATGTTAGCTCAGGGTGAATCTTTCTCAAGCAAAAAAGAGGAGGATTGGCAGCAGATATTAGCTCAGGGCAAATCTTCCTCAGCAAAAATAAATAAATAAATAAAATAATAATAATAAAAAAAGGCAGAGGCACAAAGTGCTAGAGAAGGCAAAAAGTGGAAAAAGTATAACTTTGGTTGGTGGGTTTGGGAAAACTTCACTTTTAACTAGGACACCAAGGGATAAGGAAGAGTTAGTTACAAATGGTGATAAAACACCTACATACACGGTGACTGTGAAGAGTGAATGAGAAGGTATATGAAGCCCCTTATACAGTCCTTGGCACAGTGTAGCTCTGCAAATGTAAGTCAACAGTTACTAGCAGCAGCAGAACAAAGAGTGGAGGAAAAGGAGAGTGGAACTATATGGAGAGATGAGCGGTTTGTGTAAATTGGTGAGGCTGGAAATTATTCCTGGTAAATTAAAATGTAGATATTAAAACTGATGGTACAAAGAATTCAGATGCTGCATTAGAATCTTTTTTCACCTCAATGTACCATAAACCTCAAAACAGAATTCCAAAGGTCAAATTCAGAATACTAACAATCAAGTCATGTATCCTTGAGATCTGAAGCAACATGAAAAAATAATACATCCATATCTAAGTTTTATGCACCGCCTCCTTGAAGAATGTTTGAAAGGAGTTTAACCTTCTCCTTTCAATGACAATTCTAAGGAAAATAAAGCCCCACTCTAAATCCTCATGCAACTGCCCTACTTCAGCTTTCGAACTACTACAGGAATTATAAATTTTCACCTTCTCTGAATAAAGACACTTAGTAGTAAGAAAAAACTGCCAATCTATTAAGTCTGAAAAATTGTTTAGAGTTTACCATTTGTTTTCAACGCGAACACTTAAGATTATAAATCTTTCCAGAAAATTTCTAAAGTTTGCAAAGCATTAAAACAATCAATAAGCTTAGACCGAGTATTTATATTATTCGTGTATTTCTGCCTTTCTTTATTGTCTAACGTGTATTTCAGGAACCTGGAATGGCCAGGGTAGGGATAGACCTGGATCGGAATCCTGGCTCCCTATCCTTAGTGTGATCACTAAGGACGACCAGCCTCAGTTTTGGGTCTGTAAAACGGGGACAATACTTCGCAGAGTTCTAACATGAGGATTAAAGGATATAAAGCTCTGGTGCCTAAGTGCTCAAAAATGTTACTGAAAGAGACCCAGGAGTCTTCCCTAAATACATTTCTTGGTGGCGCAATAATTGCTCAATTATGAATCACAGTCACCAAACAAGCAATCTAGAGGTCAGGAGCGCGGGCTCTGGCCGCAGCTCTGCCACCTAGAAGTGTGGCCCCGGGCTAGTTATTTAGTTTTGCGGACGCAACCCGTGGCCGCCCCTAAGCCCTTTCCACCCGGATGCCAACCGCCCCCGCCTTCGGTTCGCCCCCGCCTACGGCTGCCCAGAAGCAGCACAGCTCGCTCAGGTCAAAGCTTCCCCCCTTCCTGCCCGCCCGAGGCCCCGTTTCAGCGCGGACCCCCGCGCGCCCCCCGAGGCCAGCGGCCCGGTTCCACCGCGCGCCTTCCCTCCCTCCCTCGCTCGCCCCGGGCCGGCTGCGCGGCCCGCGCTACCTGGTTCGCCATGTCCGCAGGTTCCCGTCGGCGGGGCGCGCGGGGTCCGGCGTGTGGGCGGGGCGCGCGCCGGCGCAGGGGGCGCGGCGCGCTGCGGCGGGGCGGGGCGTGGGCCGGAAGCGGGGTCCGGGGGTGTGGCCAGGCGCGCGCCCCAGGCGGCGCGCTGGTGGTCTCGCCCGGAAGACTGAAGGGGGTTCCGGGAGGGCGGATGGCGGCGCCTCGTGGCCAAGTCGGCAGGGTTGCTGCGAAACATGTGTGTCAGGGAAGGGTTTTCCGCGTGGCTTTAGCCCGGGCGGCGCAGATGAGGCTTACAAAGGAGAGGTGTGGCAGGGGGCCCAGGAATGTCACTGGAAGCACACGAGCGACAGGGGGACTGCACCCTCCCCGTGCGCTGTACACTTTGTGTGCGCTACCTCTTGAGGACACAGATGAGTAAACCAGAGCCCTCCAAGGGTCTCTCCATCCACAGGGGACACTGAGCTGTGAGAAGAATGATAAAGGGGACACACGGAAAGGGGGCCCCATTCGGCAAACTTCCCAGGCTCCTATGCTCCTGAAGGGTGAGGAGGATTTTTGGGGAGAAAACTTTGCAAGGAGGGGAAGAGGGGCGCCTTGCATGTGTTTTAAGAGTGTGCTAGAGTGTAGGGAGTGGGAAGGTGGAGTATTTGCCAGTGTACCCCACAACTCTGACTGTTGTGGACTCTGAATTTTATTAGATAGCTCTGCCAGACAGACCCCTCTCCTCTCTGCTTCTCGGTCTTTGTCATGGCTCCTTTTCCTCAGTACATGCCTGACGGATTGGCGATGTCAAAAATTCTTTCTTTCTCTCCCTTCACTGTCTCATCTACACCATGGCTTTTTAACTTCTCTCTATATAAGGACGACTTCTAGATTATTATCTCCAATCAGGATGGCTCCCATAAACTCCAGGCTTAGACGCACAATTGCCTTGTAGACGTCTGTCTCCCTTAGGATATTTCACAGTTACCTCAAACTCTTCCAAAACTCATCTTGTCATCCTTTCTCCCTAAAGGTACTCTTTCTGGGTGTATGTGTGGTACCACCATCCACCTAATGCCCCAGCCAGGAACCTGGGAATCACAACTTCTCCCTCTCCCTGTCTTTCTCCTGTATTCAATCTGTCACCAAACCCTGAATAACTCTCACATCTTGTGCCTTCTCTCTCCCCCGGTTGCTGCTGCCTTAGTTCAGGCTCTCATCATTTCTTACTGGGCTTCTGAAAAAGCCTCCCATCTGGTTTTCTTGTTGCCAGACCCCTGAAACTAATGTACTTCTAAACTAATGCCCCCTTAGTGATCTTTCCAAAACATACATCAATCTAAGCCATTTCCTTTCACCTCTAATAATTTTTGAATGATGTGGGTTATAATGGGTGAAAGGGGTCAAAAAGTACAAACTTCCAGTTATAAAATAAGTAAGTCATGGGGATATAGTGTACAACATGGTGACTATAGTTAATAATACTGTATTGCATATTGGCAAGTTGCTAAGAGAGTAAATCTTATAAGTCCTCATCACAAGAAAAAAATTTGTTTGTAATTATGTATGGTGATGGATGTTAACTAGACTTATTTTGGTGATCATTTCACAATATATAGAAATATGGAACATTATGTTCACTTGAAACTAATATAATGTTATATGTTAATCATACCTCAAAATAAAATAATAAGCCAAATAAAATAATAATATTAAGGAGAAATAGTTGAAACAAGATTGGCAAAATGTTCATAATTGTTGAAGCTGGCTATGAGCATATAATAATTTAATATACTATTATCTCTACCTATGCGTAGCATTGCAGTTTTCTCTGGAAAAGTATAATATAATAAGTAGAGAGAGAGTTGATCCTAGGTTGACATAGGGAACCAGAAGAATATAGCTCGGTGGTTCTCCAACACTTTGGTTTCAAAAGCTCTTTATCTGTTACAAGTTATTGAGGACTCCAAAGAGCTTTTGTTTATGTGGGTTGTATCTATTGATATTTACCATATTAGAAATTAAAACACAAATTTTAAAGATATTTATTTATAAAATTTTTTTGAAATAGCAATAATAAAGCCATTGTATGTTAACATAAAGAATATAGTGCTAATAGCCAACAGGAAATGACAGACACAAGGAAGGGTAGAAAAAATTCAGAATACTTTGCTTAGAGGGAGGGAAGATCCAAGAAACTGATAGTTGTCAAACAGTTTAAGAACACTCATGTGAAAGAATAGGAATTTGTTCTGTTTGTCATCAGATTGTGGCATTGAGATAAGTAGTTAGACTTCATAAGAAACAAAAATTCTTCTATTTAAGAATCTTCAAGGGTTGAGAGAGGGATAAAATCCAAACTTTAGCTGGGCCAGCCATGCCCCACATAACCTTGTTCCTGCTTTTCGCTCCATGCTTCTTTTCTTTTCTTTCTTTTTTTTTTGTGAGGAAGATCAGCCCTGAGCTAACATCCATGCTAATCCTCCTCTTTTTGCTGAGGAAGACCGCCTCTGAGCTAACATCTATTGCCAATCCTCCTCCTTTCCCCCCCCCCCAAAGCCCCAGTAGATAGTTGTATGTCATAGTTGCACATCCTTCTAGTTGCTGTATGTGGGACGCGGCCTCAGCATGGCCGGAGAAGCGGTGCGTCGGTGCACGCCCAGGATCCGAACCCCGGCCACCAGTAGCGGAGCGCGAGCACTTAACCGCTAAGCCACGGGGCTGGCCCATCTCCATCCTTATTTTCTACTATTCTGTCACACAAGTTTCACACCAACCTTATGGAACATTTTCAGTTCCTTGAAAGGACTGTCCTCTGTCTTGATTCCAGACCTTTGTATATGATAGAACTTCTGCTTGGAATGCAGCAAGCATTTTTCTAGTGAAAAAAAGACCTTTTAGCATAGAGTTAATTTCCTTTTCCCTGTTGCAGATATATTGTCTATCTGCTGGGAAGAAACACTTGCATTTTTATGGTGCCTTGCTTGTTGGAACATAACTTCCATAACTGGAAACTAAAAGTCTGACGTGTAACAAGATTGGAAGTGATCACTCCATCCTAGCAACAAGTAAAAAGCTAAACAAACTGAAAAATCAACAACTCTTCTTAGATCCGTTAGAGAAGTGAGATCACAGGGCAAACCACTGACCCCAGAATTGGAGAGACAGACAGATGGATCCAGAGAAGCACAACTTACCAGAGCAGAAACCCATCTCCATGGGACCCAGTATTGGGGATAGCAGACCTGAAGTGTAATTGATGAATTGCTCGAGGCTCATTGTGGACAAGTCTGAAAGTTAAAAACTCCGGAGGGATACAGTTATAGAGGGGCTCCCACAGTTTTGTGACTTTTACCTCTAGGAGCTCTACCAGTTTCTCATAGTGAAGACTGGAGAAAAATCCCTCATGCTTCTGCTAGGGGAAGGGGAAAAAGAACCATTTTGAAATATGCCAGAGCATTCTGTTCTTCTTAATAAGGCCTGCTCTTAAGAGAGACTATTTTACCAGAGCCTAACTTACTGAGGTATTATCGGAGTTTACCTGATATTGGGGAAGGGAAATACCCAACTTCAGCACCCTCTAGAGATCTTGTACCACTTGAGATGGTGGAAAAAAAAACTGAGAAGAAATTGTGAAGTTCACAACCAGGGGCACAGGCTCACTAAAAGACTGAGATCTAATCAGAACTATAGAACACTGCCCCTTCTCCCACATCTTACCACTATATTAGTAAAGACCTATTTAATCCTTTTTTACCCAGTAAGTGTATCATGTCTTCCTTCCAACAAAAAATTGTAAAGCATACTAAAAGGCAAAAAACACAGTGTGAAGAGACAGAGCTAGCATCAGAACCAGACTCTGATATGTCAGGGATGTTGGCATGATCAGATCATGAATTTAAAACAACTATGATTAATATGCTGAGGGTTCTAATGGAAAAAGCAGATAACATGCAAGAGCAGATGAATAATGTAAGCAGAGAGATGGAAATTCTAAGGAAGAAACAAAAAGAATTGCTAGAGATAAAAACCACCTTAATGGAAATGAAGAATGCCTTTGATGGGCTTATTAGTAGACTATGCATAGCTGAGGAAAGGATCTATGATCTTTAAGATATGTCAATAGAAACTTCTAAAACTGAAAAGCAAAGACAAAAAAGACTAAAATAAATGGAAAAGAATATCCAGGAACTGCGGAATGACTACAAAGATGTGGCATACACATAATGTGAATACCAGAAGGAGAAGAAAGAGCGAAAAGAACAGAAGCAATATTTGGAGCAATAATGACTGAGTATTTCCCCTAACTAATATCAGGTACAGGTACAGGAAGCTCAGAGAACACCAAGAAGGCTAAATGCCAGCGCCTCCCCCCCCCAAAAAAACAAAAAAACTACACCTAGGCATAACATATTTAAACTACAGAAAATCAAAGATAAAGAAAAAAATCTTGAAAGAAGCCAGAGGGAAAAAACACCTTATGGATAAAGGAGCAAAGATAAGAATTACATTTGATTTCTCCTCAGAAACCATGGAAACAAAAAAATAGTGGAGTGAAATACTTAAAGGGTTGAGAGAAAGAAATGTCCAACCTAGGGGCTGGCCCTGAGGCCTGGTGGTTAAGTTTGATGTGCTCCACTTTGGCAGCCTAGGTTTGGTTCCCGGGCACAGACTTGTCAGTGGCCAGCCTGTGGTGGTGACCCACATACAAAATAGAGGAAGATTGGCACAGGTGTTAGCTCAGGGCTAATCTTCCTCAAGCAAAAAAAAAAAAAAAATGAGGAAGATTGGCAACAGATGTTAGGTCAAGCCAGTCTTCCTCAGGGGGAAAAAAATGTCCAACCTAGAATTCCATATCTGGTGACTTTATCTTTCAAAAGTGGAAGAGAAATGAAAACTTTCTCAGACAGATAAAAACTGATGAAATTTGTTGCCAGTAGACCTGCCTAGCAGGAAATGTTAAAAAAGAAGTTCTTCAGGGAGAAGGAAAATGATATAGGTCAGAAACTCAGATCTATATAAAGAAGGGAAGAGCATTGGAGAATAAATAAGTGAAGGTAAAATGAAAACTTTTATTTTTCTTATTTTTAATTGATGTGGTAACCATTTGTTCAAAATAATAGCAAAAATCTATTTGATAATTATAGTTATGTAAAAGTGAAATGAATGACAGCAATATACAAGGGACAGGAGTGAGGAATTAGGATTACTTTGTTACTTGTAAGGTGCTAGCACTACCAATGAAGCAGTATAGTGCTATTTGAAAGTGAACTTGGATTAGTTGTAAATATATGTTGCAAACTCTAGGGCAACCACTAAAAAGAAGTATAATTGATATACTAAGAAAGGAGAAAAAATGGAATCATATAAAATGCTGCATTAACACCAGACAAGGCAGAAAAAGCGGGGAAGACATATTAGTAACAAAGAACAAGGTCAACAAATAGAAAACATTAGCAAATATGATAGATAGTAATCCAGCTATATCAATGATCACTTTAAATATCAATAGTCTAAATGTACCAATTAGAAGACATTGTCAGTACAGATCAAAAAATAAGACCCAAATACATGTTGTCTACAATAAACCCACTTTAAATATAAAGACACAGATAGATTAAAAGTGAAGGGGTGGAGAAAGATTTACCATGATGACACTAATCAAAAGAAAGCTAGAGTAGCTGTGTGAATTTCAGACAGAGCAGACTTCAAAGCAGGCACTATCATGAGGGATAAACAGAGGCATTACATAATGATAAAAGGGTCAATTCTCCAAGAAGACATAACAATCCTTATTGTGTATGTGCCTCACAACAGAGCTTCAAAATACATGCGGCAAAAACTGATAGAACTGCAAGGAGAAATAGATAAATCCATTATAACAGTTGGAGACTTCAACACCCCTCTGTCAGAAATGGAGAGATCCAGCAGGCAGAAAATCAGTAAGAACATAGTTGAACTCAGCAGCACCATCAATCAACTGGATATAATTGATGTCTATAGGCTATTTCATCCAACAACAGCAGAATACATTTTCTTCTCAAGTTCACATGGACCATCTACCAAGATAGAGCACATTCTGGGCTACAAAACACACCTTAACAAATTTGAAAGAATTGAAGTCATATAATGTATGCTCTCTGGCCACAATGGAATTAAACTAGAAATCAATAGCAGAATGATAGCTGGGAAATCTGAAAATTTATGAGATTAAACCACACACTTCTAAATAACACATAGGTCAAAGAAGAAATCTCAAGAGAAATTAAAAAATATTGGAACCTAATGAAACTGAAAACACAACAAAATTTGTGGGATGTAGCAAAAGGAGTGCTTAGAGGGAAATTTATAGCATTGAATGCACATGTTGGAAAAGAAGAAAGATCTAAAATCAATCATCTAACCTTATACATTAGGAAAGCAGAAAAAGAGCACGTTGAATCCAAAGTAAGCAGAAAAAAGAAGTGATAAAATTTAAAATAGAAATCAATGTAATTGAAAGAAGGAAATCAGTAGAGAAAATCAACAAAACCAAAAGCTGGTTCTTTGAAAAGATCAATGAAGTTGATAAGCCTCTAGCCAGGCTAATTAAGAAAAAAAGAGAGGAATGCAATTGCTAATCAGAAATAAAAAAGGGACATCACTGCAGATGCCATGGACATCCAAAGGATCCCATGGACATCCAAAGGATGATAAAGTAATACTGTGAACATCTTTATGCCCACAAATTTGATAACCCAGATCAAATGGACAATTTCTTGAAATATACAATCTGTCCAAAACTTACACAAGAAAATATAGACCATTTGAATAGGGCTATATGTATTAAAGAAATTGACTCAGTAATTAATAGCCTTCCAAAACAAAAAGCACTGGGCTCAGATGGGTACACTGGTGAAATCTACCAACAATTTAAGGAAGAAATTAATACCAATTATCTACAGTCTTTTCCAGAAAATAGAAGCCAAGGGAGATAGATACTTACTAATTCATCCCATGAGGCCAGCTTATCCTAATACCAAAATCAGACAAGGCATTATAAGAAAACTACAGACCAATATCTCTCATGAACCTAGATGCAAAAGTCCTCAACAAAATATTAGCAAACTGAATCCAACATGACCAAGTGGGGTTTATCCCAGGTATGCAATGCTGGTTCAACATTTGAAAATCAATTAATGTGATCCATCATATCAACAGGCTAAAGAAAAAAAATCATATGATCATATCAATAGCTTATTTTGAACTGAAGGACTCATTAGGTGAAAATGACTTGGTATTTTAGACTTTGTAACAGGCAAGTAAATATACACTAGACGTAATCGTATGGATTTCAGAAAGTTGAAGCATATTTCACAGAGCTCACAAGTACTGAATGAATTGAAGGAAAAGTTCATGAAGCCAAAAATGTCTGCTACATTTTGAGCAGAACTGGCTTTTGTTTTTTTCCAGTGCTATTTGACATTGCTTGGGTACGTACTCCATTAGAGAGGTAGAGAGGGCCACTGCTATAGTCCCCATGAATTGGAACAGGAAACTGTCTGAGCTGAAAGCAGCCACAGATAGGTTGAACATGAGGGAGCCAGAAGTGGTTGGTACTAATTCTATTAAATACTGAGGTTTTGTACTGAGAGGTATCGAAACTATCAAACCCTTTCTCTTGGGAAAGCACACATACACATGGCATACAGAAGAGATGGACATCTAGTTTGCAGCTGCAGATCTGAATTGTGCAATTTTTCCTGTTACTTTTCAAGACCAACACATATCACAGAATTGGGAGGTCAGAGACTCTTCAGAGTGTCTCTGTGATCCTACAGAAGTAAATTTTCCTTATTTTTTTGTAGTAATTTTATTGTAAGTTATCCATTATTGTAAGTAACCTGAGCATATCTTTTCCTGACAGGAACTTTGGAGACTCTGGGACTCTGGAAAACCTGACAGGCTGGAGAAGTACAAGATATAATTTCATGATTAAATGTAACGGGAAATTAAGATGGGACTTTTTATATTGTCTCAATTTTGTCTAAGAACTCCGAAGCCAAGCAATATAGATCCCAAAATTATCACCACTTTATAAGGCAAGGTACTCGACTACCTTATGTAGGGCATGCTAAGAAAATTTCTTCTGCCAGCATTAGCTCATCTCCTATCTCTGAGCTTCATAAGAGAGGGCAAAGAATTCATGGGGAAGGGTGGAAATGGTTGGGAGGGAGAATTTCTTTGGAGAGAGTTGTCGGTGTGCCATAAATGCCCTTCCCACCTCCTGGTAAAAGTGATGGAAGCACTTCCCCCTCATCTGAAGCCAAGAGAAGAAAACCGCTCAAAAAGCTTAAAATGTTTTCTTTGGAATCTGGAAATAAAAATTTAATAAAAAATAAATAAAAAATTTAAGGCTAGGGCTGCCCCAGTGGTCTAGGTGGTTAAGTTCGGCTTGCTTTGTTTCTGTGGGCCAAGTTTGGTTCCCCACACGGACCTACACTGCTCTGTTAGCAGTCATGCTGTGCTGATGGCCCATGTGCTAAAAAATAGAGGAAGATTGGCACAGATGTTAGCTCAGAGGAAGATTGGCATAGGTGTTAGCTCCAGTGGAAAAAAAAAAAGAGATCTTTTAAAAAAATAATAAATATCTAACATAACCCAATTATCTTAATTTGGTTTATTATATTAATTATGAGGAATGATTAATTGTAATTATGATTATATTAATATCACCTGATATTATCTCATATAACCAAAAGTCTAGAGGGGGGTGGGTAAATTCTGCTGCTCAGTAATGTCGGGGCTCTAACCTAGAGTTCAGCTTCTCTGCCATTCTCTTGTCTTTTCCATCATGGTTGCAAGATGCCAGCTCCAGCCTGTCATGTCCTTACATGACAACATCCAAAGGCAGGAAGGAAAAGGTCTTCTCTTTACCCTCCCCACCCTCTTTTTTTTTAAATCGAGGGAAATCACTCCCAAGAGTCCCATAGCAGACTTCCCCCCTATGTCTCACTCACCAGAATGGAGTCATGTGTCTACCCAAATCAGTCACTAGCAAAGGGGAATGGGATTAGACCAGTTATGGTTTAACTCCTGGAGCTGAGGGAGAGTCCCATCTTCCTTGACCTCATTATTGCCTGATTCTTGAATAAAATTGGGGTTCTATTTGTAAGAGAGAACTGAGGAATGGCTACTGAGTGGGCAACCAGTGTGGGCAACAACATCTCTCATTTATTGTCTGACCTGAAAAACTGCCAGTTTTGAGTACAGCCTAAAGCAGGAGTCTCCCCAGCTGGTCTAGACTGCTGTGAGGTGACTCGCATGCTTTCCTTTTATGGACAGAATGTTTTTTAAGTGTCATAGCAGGATGTTGTCTGGAGCCTGTGGCAAGCTCCAATAGTAGAATCATGGTGGAAAACCTGGAGTTTTAGAGCAAAGTCATGCTCCCTTCAGTCCTTGTTCTGATTAAAAATGCCTGACCATGGGACACTCGGTGATCACGCCATCTGAGTTCTCATCATGAACTGGGTATTGTTTGATCCACAGAATTATAAGGCTAGACATGCCCAGGAAGATGGCATCATCAAGTGGAAGTGATATATGTAGGACTGGACCAAAGCAGACCCTGAAGGCACAGTAAATTGCCTGAGCAATTGTCTCCCACTCCTAATGCACTTCCATCCCTTGGGGAGATTTCCTATCGTTCAGTTCACAGAGGAGGAAGAGAATTTCAGCTTGGTTTCCAATGCTCTGCACAATATTCTGGCAGTTGGTAGGGGTAGACTTGGTAAATCTTGCTGGGGTACAGAACTTCAAGCATTATATCTCTTTGAGTCCTCTTTGACAGGAATGAAATGGCCTGAGGTATGGATCTACAGTGATTAATAGACAGTAATTAATGATTTGGTCAGATGATCAGGGACTTTGAAGGAGTGAGGTTGTAAGATTGGTAATAAGGAAGTCTGGAAAAGAGATAAATGTAGATGGACCTTACATGATGGGCACTGAGTGTGAGGATACTTATATTCCAACTGAATCTCACCACAAGGTCTGATTTTGGAAGAGATTGACAATAATCAGGTGAACAAGGTGATCCATCCTGGGGATGTTGTTCAGTAGGCCACCCAAGTGCTTACTCAGTGGGCTTATAAATGTAATGGCCATAGAGGTGAGCATGGGCCCAACAGCAGAGACATTCCTTATTAAGACTATTCTGGCTCTGCCACTGCTGAATGCCCAGATTGATAGCAGCACCTACCAACCCTGGGTCCCCAATATGGTACAATACCTAAGGGAGACTAGGAAGCCACTCTGTGACAGATTGATTACATTGGGTCCCTTTCTTCATGGAGGAGGCAGAAATTTGTTGTCATTGGGATCCACCCTTATTCAGGATCTAGTGTGGTTTTCCCTATCTGACATGCTTTTCCTTGTATCATCCATGGATTTATTAATATGTGAAACATAGATTCAGACTCTCATATTAAAAAAAATTAAATATAGCAACCGCATAGGCTTTTAATTATTACATTATTATAGAATAGTTAATTACATGTTATGTATGTGGAAGAAAAGGAAAGTGCTAATAATTCTAATTTGGAAGAAAAATTAAAAGACTGCTTAGAAATATAGAGATGTCAATTACAATATTATTACCAGATTGAAACCTTATCAGTAAGACCATCAGAATTGCAGATTCCTCTTGGAGGTTATTTTCACAGGAGAAGGCAACACTTTCTAAAGCCTTTGGAGTCTTACAAGACCTTCTGGTTCAAATAACATTTATATTAACACACAATGAATTTCTTTTTAACAAAAAACAGAAGACATTCTAGGGATAGTTAGGAATATTCACACATGTCTCCATATTGCTAAGGAGCACAAATTTATATCCTTGGAAACACTCTTAATACCTTATCAAGCCAGGTTTTTTGAAGCAGCTTATGATGAAGGATTGAATTTCTCTTTTCATAGCTGCAAGAAGGGACCTCTCTTTCTCAAACTCCTTTGGTTAATTATAAAGACTTTCATTTTTAAGGTCAGGTTCTAAAATTTTATTAGCTACATTATAAGCAGGCCTATAGAACAGAATTTTATTGGCAGAAATGGAGAAAGGGATTATAAATGTTATTTAATAGCAATAAAATAAGGATATAATTTTTTCTATATATTATATATATATATATATAATTATAATTTCCTTCTAAAGAGACCTTGAAACTTCAGAAAAGATACATGGTCTGTCCTTGGGTTTAGAGTGGTAGAATAAGAGTAATCTGGTTTAATAGCATTCCAGAAAGGAAATATTTTGGGATTTTATAAAGCTCAATATTTGTCAACAATGGAGATGACTGACTGAAGAGTATATAAAACAGCTTGCATTTACTGGTATATTATTCAGAATAAGTGTATTCTTCAGAATGCATGTGGAATATTGAATTAAAGTATGCTTAGAGATATTTAATTAGGAATAAAGAGGCCACGGTGGTAGGGGAGAAGGGGGTATGTCAGCTGTTTTCAGCTGTCACAGGGCCTGAGGTTACTCTGTGATGCTCCAGAGAGCAGGACTAGGGAGGCAGACCTTGGCTTTAATTATAAGGAAAAAAATTGGCCTGTGAAGGTGTTTAACCCAAGTTTAACTGACCAGCTCTTAGGCATATTTTTGAAAAGTAATTTACTATTGAATTTGGAATCGGAAACCATCCATCTTTCTTGACTCAACTTTTTTTTTTAATTGATGTGTTAATGGTTTTTAACATTGTGAAATTTTGGGTTGTGCATTTTTGTTTGTCCATCACCATATATATGACTCCCTTCACCCCTTGTG
>JAQQSS010001872.1:0-14524 GCA_028646465.1 Rhinoceros unicornis | reverse complement strand
GCACATGTGTGTGGTGATGGGTTGTAATTAGTATTTGGGTGGTGAACATGATGTAATCTATGCAGAAATAGAAGTATAATGATGTACACCTGAAATTTTTACAATGTTATAAACCAATGTTACTGCAATAAACAAAACATTAAAAAATAAAGAAATAAATAAATAAAAAATAAAAAGAGAAAGAGAAGAGAGGGGGAAAGGCAGGCAGTAGGTGGTGGGCTGAGTCCACACTCCTAACACCAGAGGGCTCACCAGGACCCTGAAGTACCTCTGCTGCTGCCTCTACTGCCACAAAGATCCTGACTCTCAGGGTTATAGGGGACAACACTCAGGGCAACTTTGTGGCACTGCAAAGGGATTAGTTCAAACCTGACTTAAATCCAGGGACCTTAAACTTACTAAAGCACGCAGTTGTCATTGGGGAGGCTCCTAACCCTGATGGCACTGTTTTGAGCCTCTTGGGAGGAAAAAATATATAAATACCAGGGTAGAGAGGACACCTCTTCCCCTGAAGTATATGCAGTGACAAAAAAAAAAAAAAAAAACCCACACACAACAGGGAAGGATAAGAGGGAGGAAACTAAAGAAAAAATACTGAAAGGTCCACAGTTTGTCTCAATTGGAAATCCAAAATATACTAAAAATTTATGTAACAAAACAGATAAAGGTACACTGCTTGGCTTTGGGCCTCTACAACAAAGGTTCTGAATCAATTTTGCTATCTGCTGTAATGCACTAATTCAGAAACCTTCAAGCAGTTAATCAACACTAGGTGTCAAATTACAGTTATTCCTGGGATCCCACTAAATTCAAGGAAGGTGCCCCTGATGACCTTATGGGTGTTAATGAATATAATACAGAGGACAAATAGGACAAATGTTTTTCCTTAACCAGCAAAACTATGGTCTTGCCTAAACTCTCCATGGTCATAACACCCGTTGTCCCAAAATACCCCATAGTGAGCTGGGAAGCTCTGAACCAATGATCAAGAATTAAAATTAAATGAAGTCTTTGCCACTTACAAATTGGTTTGACAAATTGGGACTCCAGGGAGCTTACTCCACAAATCAAGTAGATAATATGGCCCAAGGTAAATTACCCAGGGCCTTGAAGGATTGACAACTCTATAGAAAACCTAGTTAGTGAAGGGTTGATTATTCCCAGTGCTTCTTCTAACAGCCCAGTTTGTCCTGTTATTAAACCTGGAAAGAACGAATGACACTTCAGAGTGGTTTACCTCAACTTGAGGCTATGGTTGCACCACACAGACCTCTATCAGACCTCTATACCCAGTCCCCAACAGTATGGAAATTACTGACTGCAACCAGTCAGCAATTGATAAATATCCTGCTCTCACAGATTTGGCTAAGTCTGTTCTGTTCACTGCCTATGTCAGCAGCCTCTCAGCTGCAGTTGGCCTTCACCTCTGAAGGGACATGATGCACCTTTACTGGGTTCTGGATCTTCAACAGCTGTGCCCTCCCACACAGTCATTGC
Source organism: Rhinoceros unicornis (assembly GCA_028646465.1). Lineage (NCBI taxonomy): Eukaryota > Metazoa > Chordata > Mammalia > Perissodactyla > Rhinocerotidae > Rhinoceros > Rhinoceros unicornis. Next base: position 13,027 of record JAQQSS010001872.1, on the reverse strand, counting down.
AGCAGGATCTGAACTGCATCCTGGTTGCTCCAAGAACACAGGTATGAGGTTATATTAATGACATCTCCTCTGAGGACATTCAGGACTTACAAATATTGAAAAAAGGAGCTCACAAAAAGTGGACGAGACATTGCCACACATATAATGTGAGGCCCTGGCAACTTTGTTAAATTTCTGGAAATTATTTGATAATATGAGACCCGCTCCTTCTCTGATGCCATGAAGAAATGGCTATTGTTCCCTTTGGCACCCAAAAAATCTACTAGGTTCTCTTAATGTTTGGGAGGCAATATATTCCTTGTTTATGAGTTTTACTTGAGCCCATTTGTGCTGTTACTTGCAAATTTGACACCTTGAATGGGCACCCCCAGCACAAAAGGCTGGAGACTCTCTTCAAATTGTCATTCAACCAACACTCCTCTTAGTGCCCTCAGAGACTCCTTCACTATAGTGACCCTCTCATGCCTCCTGGGGGACCCATGATGGCCTAAGTTGTCCATAGGCTTCCGATGCAGGAACCTGCCCTAGGCCCACACTGTATGCCATTATAGCTGCAGTGACATTTGCTTGTGAGGCTATCCTGAAAGTAGATGGCCCTGAGCATGGGACCGCCTATCCTGCAGTCCATTTTGCCTTAGGATTGGAAACAGCACCCCAAGAGCTCAGCATGGCTACTGAGACCCCCTGGAGACATGATGGACCCAAACCTGGGCCCTCTGGGATATCCTACCTGCAGGAGGGAGTGGCCTTCCCTCCTCAGTCCCTTGCATGATGTCATTGTGCTGAAGGAGGTCACCCCTTTCCCAGACCCCCAGGCTCCCTGGGGAGCTCCTTAGGACTCCCTGAGTGAAAAGCAATGGGAGTTCATAGCCTTTATGGACAACATCACCACATCTGTACATGATGGAGCTCAGGCAGAGTTGCTGCTTTTCCTGTCTTAATTGGGACATCTCTCATGAAGGACTGGACACAAGGGTCATCACACTGACCATACATCCAGCAGTCATCTTAGCACCGACCAACAGTTGGCTCCAGCTGCAGACATTACAGACTGTGGGTGATTCCCTGAGAGTTGCTCCTTTGTGGAAAGGAACTCCAGGAATCTCTTGCCTCACAGTTACCTATGATAGAAACCAAAGTAGGGGCCGGCCTGGTGGTGTAGTGGTTAAGTTGGCACTCTCTGCTTCAGCAGCCTGGGGTCCGTGGGTTCGGATCCTGGGCACGGACCTACGCACCACTTATCAAGCCATGCTGTGGCGGCGTCCCACATAAAGTAGAGGAAGATGAGCACAAGATGTTAGCCCAGGGCCAATCTTCCTCAGCAAACAGAGAAAGATTGGCAACAGATGTTAGCTCAGGGCTAATCTTCCTCATCAAAAAAAGGAAAGAAAAAAAAAAACCAAAGTAACACTTGTCCCTACACATACGAAGGCCACATACCAACCCTTGCTAGGACACTCTTTATCCATCTGGGAGTTCCAGACACTGCTGATAGTGATGAAGACACTCATTTCACTTCTCAGAGTACACGGTACGGGGCTCTTAACCAGGCATTCAGTGGAAGGTTCTCCTCTCTTCCAAGTCTCCGGGTGCAGGCCTCATAGAGCACCATTATGGCTTATTGAAGTAAGTTCAAATTCGTGGAATGAAAGACGGTCTGTTTATGTCATCAGTCATCAGGGATGAATATTAATGTGTCTGTCTTTATCTGTTTTTTCCTAGTAGACTTGAGTTTTTTTTAGGAGCAGTGTTAGGTTTACAGAAGACTTGATCGGAAAGTACAGAGATTTCCCACATAACCCCTCTGCCTCCACTCAGTTTGCCCTATATTTTATTTCTTGTATTACTTGTACATTTGTTACATTTGATGAGCCAATTTGATGCCTGAAAGTTCTTAGTTTACATTAGTGTTGACTCTGTGTTATACAATCTCTGGGCTTTGGCTCATGTCAAATGACAGGTCTCCAACATTTCTGTATCATGTGGAATACGTGCACTGTTCTAAAAAATCTCCTGTGTTCCACCTAGTCTTTCATCCCTCCCTCCCACCCCCAAATCCCCAGCAACCAATGACTTTCCAGTGTCTTATATTTGATCTTTTTCAGAATGTCACATGCTTGGAATCATACAGTATGTAGCCTTGTCATATTGGCTTCTTTTTTTTTTTTTTTTTTTGTTAGGAAGATCAGCCCTGAGCTAACATCCGTGCTAATCCTCCTCTTTTTGCTGAGGAAGACCAGCTCTGAGCTAACATCTATTGCCAATCCTCCTCCTTTTTTTTTTCCCCAAAACCCCAGTAGATAGTTGTATGTCATAGCTGCACATCCTTCTAGTTGCTGTATGTGGCATACCGCCTCAGCATGGCTGGAGATGTGGTGCGTTGGTGCGCGCCCGGGATCCGAACCCGGGCCGCCAGTAGTGGAGCGTGTGCACTTAACCGCTAAGCCATGGGGCCGGCCCGATATTGGCTTCTTTCACTTAGAAATATGACTTTAAATTTTCTCCATGTCTTTTTGGCTTCATAACCTCATTTCTCTTCATCACTGAAGAATACTTCATCCTATGGATGTACCAGTGATTGTTTATCCATTTGCCTATTGAAATTATCTTGGTTACATCTGAGTCTTAACTATTGTGCATAAGCTCCTATAAACATTCCTGTGCAGGGTTTTTTGTGAACATCAGTTTTCAACTCATTTGGGTAAATTTGAAGAAATGTGATTGCTGCATTGTGTGTAGGCTTCCATTTAAGAAACTGGCTTTCTTTCAAAGTAGGCATAGCTTTCTCCATTCCCACCAGCAGTGAGGGAGGGGTCCTGTGCTCCACCTTCCCCATGGTTTGATGTTCACAGTGTTTTCATTTCAGCCACTGTAACAAGTGTCTGCTGGTACCTCATTCTTCTTCTATTTGCAATTTCCTGTTGACATATGATTTTGGGCATCTTTTCCTGTGCTTATTTACCATCTGTGTGTCACTGAAGGAGTGTGTGTTCAGATCTTTTGCCCATTTTTAACTAGGTTGTCTGCTTTTGGTTGAGTTTTAAGAGTTCTTTGAATATTTTGGGTACCAGTCCTTTATCAGATAAGCGATTTTCAAAGAATATCTGTCAGTCTGTGGCTAGTGTTTTCATTCTCTTCACACTGTTTCACTGAGCAGAGGTTTTTCATTTTAATGAAGTCAAACGTACTTTTTTCTATCCTGGATCTTGCTTTTGGTGTTGTATCTAAAAATTAATCACCAAACACAGGGTCACCTAGATTTTGTCTTATGTTATCTTCTATGAGTGTTGTGGTTTTACATTTTATACTAAGATCTGTGATTCATTTTCAGTTAATTTTTGGGAAAAATGTCAAGTCTGTCTCTAGATTCTTTTTTTTGGCATGTAGATGGCCAGTTCTTCTGGCACTGTTTGTTGAAAAGATATGTTTTCCCACTGAATTACCTTTGATCCTTTGTTAAAGATGAGTTCACTGTATTTGTGTGGATCTATAGGAACAATTGACTTTTTTATATTAATATTTTATCTTTCATCCTTCCTGTACTATCAGTTCAAGGTTTTCTTTGTTATTGGGGATTCTCTTAGATTTTCTCCATAGACAGTCTTGTGCCACAAGGACAGTTTTATTTCCTGCTTCGCAATCTAAGTGCCTTTTATTTCCTCTTTGTGTCTAACTGCATTAGCTAAGAATTCCAGTACAGAGTTAACTAGGAGTGGTGAGAGGTGACATCCGTGCCTTCCTCCTGAGGTTACCAGAAAGCATCTAGTCCTTTCAGTGTAGTCCACTAACATTAAACAAGAGCCCAGTTGACATAGAGGTAGGTGTGGGCTGAGGGGAAGTATTCTGTAGTCCAGTGCTTTGGTCTCAATCTTTTAGTGAGCCTGTGTCTCTGGACTTGACCTTCTGTGATATAATAAGAAAGATATTTTGTCTTTGTCGTCAGTTCCTAGCAAAAACCTCTTAAAGCCCTTGGGATTACTTGAGTGATAAGGATGGTAGAGTGTCTTTTGTTTTAATGAGTCAACTCTTGGCCAGCTCCTAGATGGCTTCAGGATGGGGTTGGACACCAGAAACACCAAGCCTTGATTAGAGACTTGGAACTTACAGCCCCAGCTCCCAGCCTCTGTGGAGAGGAGGGGGCCTGGAGACTGAGGTAATCACTATAGTGGCCAATGATTTAATAGATTTTGCTTATGTAATGGAACCTCCATCAGAACCCTTAAAGACAGAATTCAGAGAGTTTCTGGGTTGATGAACACATCCAGGTGCTGGGAGGGTGGAGTGTCCAGAGAGGATGTGGAGTCTCTGCAGCCCCCTCCACCTCCACTCCCCTCACCCATACCACCGTCCTACATTGCCCGTGCATCTCAACCTTTTGTCTGTTCCTGAGTTGTATCCTTTATTATATACCAATAATAGTAATTAAAGTGCTTTGCTGAGTTCTCAGAATCATTTCAGTAAATTACCAAACGTAATGAGGTGTTAAGAGAATCTATGAATCTGCAGGTGGTAAGGAGAAATTTTGGGGGCCTGGGCACCCCGTTTGTGGTTGGCATCTAAAGAAGGGGCAGTTTGTGGATCTAAGCTCTTAACCTGTGGAGTCTGACGTGAACTCTGGGTAGTTACTGTTAGAATTGAATCGAACTGTTGGACACCTCTTTGGTGATGTAGGAGTTCGAGAAGTGGCATTGGAACAGACACCAAATATTTGGTGTCAGAAGGGGGAAAAATCCATATCATCCTTAAAAGTGCCCCAACTTTGAGAGCAGAAAAGTCTAGAGGAGACTTAAGTTGGCTATTCAGTGTCCCCTGGTCAGTTTGGCTTTGGGAAGATCCCAGTCAGTTATGCTCTTGTGAAATAGATTGTTTTTAGGACATGCCTTGTTAAGAAGAAAATATTTTGGTATTTTTAAAATTTTTTGAATTAAATACAAAAATAGTTTTTGTATCTCTTTCTAATCGTGGAGACAATGGTTTACCCTGTTACTCAATTCTCTGATGGAAGAGTTTTTGATTTCAAGTTTCTTGGCTTTTTCTTCTGAGGACCGGAATCTGGCTTTGAGCTCCTTACATGACAGACCAGAGACCAGAAGTCCCTGACTCCTTTTTTTCCGCAGTTTTATTGAGAAAAAATTGACATACACAACTGTATAAATTTAAGGTGTACAACACAATGGTTTGATTTACACATATTGTGAAATGATTACCACAGTAGGTCAGTTAACATCCATCTTCTCATATAAATAGAATAAAAAGAAAGAAGGAAGAAAAGAATAGGGAAAACAATTTTCTCTTTGTGATGAGAACTCTTAGGATTTACTCTAACACCTCCCCTATGTATCATGCATCAGTGTTAGCTATAGTTGTCATGTTGTACATTACATCCCTAGTACTTATTTATCTTATAACGAGAAGTTTCTATCTTCTGACCACCTTCCTCCAATTGCCCCTCCCCCCCCACCTCTGGTAACCAAAAATCTGATCTCTTTTTCTATGAGTTTTTTTTTAAGATGCCACATATAAGTGAGATCATAAAGTATTTGTCTTTCTGTGTCTGACATATTTCACTTAGCATAATGCCTTCAAGTTTCATCCATTTTTTTGCAAATGGTAGGATTTCCGTGTTTTTTATGGCTGAATAATACTCCATTGTGTGTGTGTATATATAGACACACACACATATATATACATATATACATACACATATATAATATATATATATATACCACAACTGCTATATCCATTCATCTACTGATGGATGTATATCTTCTCTACTAAGGTAGGGACCTCAGTGAGTGAGGATGTCATCATCAATCATTGTTTTCCTACCATCTAATACATCCTAAACACTGTTGGAAGAACTCCTCGGGTGCAGATGTAAACAATGGGCAACAACACTGAAAGTCCTGCATTCTTGGGATTAACAGCAGTGGTTCCCATAAAGACAGAGGCATAGACAGAGTTCATCTTCATTTTAGCCATGGTTAAACCTTTTCCTGCATGTGCTGTTTGATCACTGTCCAGATACACGGGTGTCTGGAACTCGAGACTTCCATTGCTTTGGGCCATGGGTATTGGTGGTATTTATGTTTCTGTTTAACATCAGTTGAAAGGATTTGAAATTGCCATTGATTCAGCAGATCATTTTACTGCTATTCAGACTGAGGGACACAATTTGTTCCCTATGAAACCTTTGAGTTTCTCCCAGTCTGAGGAAGGGTTCTGGTCATCTGCACAGTTGTCGCCCATCATGGGTTTTCCTGTGAGTAGAGTGATGTCTGTGCAAATTCAATGTGATTTCCTGGTTAAAACACTGAAAAGAGCTGTGACTGTTTATTTATTTATTTATTTATTTATTTTTTGTGAGGAAGATCAGCCCTGAGCTAACTAACATCCTTGCTAATCCTCCTCTTTTTGCTGAGGAAGACCGGCTCTGAGCTAACATCTATTGCCAATCCTCCTCCTTTTTTTTTTCCCCAAAGCCCCAGTAGATAGTTGTATGTCATAGTTGCACATCCTTCTAGTTGCTGTATGTGGGATGCGGCCTCAGCATGGCCGGAGAAGCCGTGCGTCGGTGCGCGCCCGGGATCTGAACCCGGGCCACCAGTAGCGGAGCACGAACACTTAACCGCTAAGCCACGGGCCCGGCCCTGCTGTGACTGTTTAGAGGGTAATGATCCAAGCAATAACTGAGGAGAGCTGTAGACAGACACACAGTATCATTTTGAGTAATATCCTGTGTGGTGGCAAAGGAGGTAAATTTGACATCCTCAAACTGGGAAATTTTCTATGCCTTTTTATAAGAGGAGTAGCTGGGAGGTTTTTATTTCTATGAGGCACACAGCCCCCAAAGCCCATTTTTGCTGTTTTCAGGGATCACTTCCATATGTTTACATTTCCAGGAGACTTTATGGAAGATGGGGTAAAACGTGACAGCTTTTGTTTCACTAAACAACAACGGAAATCCAAACTTGTTCCCTTTTTTTTTCAGTTCTAATTTATGTTTTCTTAGCAGTGTAGAGATCATGTGATTTTATAACTATTAGTATCTCATTTGATCCCCTGCTCACATCCTTCCTCCCATGATGCAAATAAAGCAAGTTATGCATGGGGGTCTTACCCAAATTCACATAGCTCATAACAGTGGAATCTCTTAGTTTTGAAAGCGTAATATGTCCCCCTCTCCTGGGCAGGGCCAAAAATTTTAAACTCACAAGAATACTGCAAGATTTGTATAATTATGCACTTTTACAAATGTGGCATCAAAGTCTCCAAACAGGACTCATAAGGCAACATTGTGTTCCACTTATATGACATTCTAGAAAAGGCAAAGGTATAGGAACCTAAAACAGATCAGTTCTTAAGGGTGGGAGGGTTCAGTACAAATGGGCACCAGGAGAGTGTTCCTTTGGGGTGATGAGTGTTCTCCATCCTGATGGTGGTATAACTATACATTTGTGAAAACTCACAACTACTCTTAACATAGTATGTGTATATACTAAAAACAATTAATAGAAAACAACAAAAGTGTCTTCATATTCTAGGGTATGTTAAACTCTCCTGAACTTTGATTGCTACGTGTGCAACACGTCCTTCCACCACCTTGGGTTCCTTCTTAGGAAGAAATGGAAGGACTGGAGAAGAAAGACATCAGCCACTATAGACTTTTCTTGGTACCCAGTCTGAAGTTAGAAAACTCTCTCTAGGGCTACACCTGCCCTCATGTCATTCACATAACTGGTGAGAAAGTGCTAGGGATTCTGGCATCCATCATTGAGTTGACACTAAAATTCTTGGTTCATATCATGGGAATGCGGTGGTTTGAAAAATAAAGGTATATCTAACTCGTCTCCACAGTGGGATCTGCCTGGGTGCATCCTCATCTAATCCTTGGGCACAGGGCCGGCCCCGTGGCTTAGCGGTTAAGTGCGCGTGCTCCGCTGCTGGCGACCCGGGTTCCGATCCCGGGTGTGCACCGACACACCGCTTCTCTGGCCATGCTGGGGCCGCGTCCCACATGCAGCAGCTGGAAGGATGTGCAACTACGACATACAGCTATCTACTGGGGCTTTGGGGGAAAAATAAATAAATAAAATCTTTAAAAAAAAATAATCCTTGGGCACCAACATCATGTCTTCCCAGAGCAGGTCTTGAGGCTATTTCCACATCAAGAACACTCTCCTGGTGCCCATTTGTACTGAACCCTCCCACCCTTAGGTTTCCCATCTCAAGCCTACTCTGTGCCTCCTTGCTGGGAAACATGTTTAAATGCAACACCTGGCCCACTCTGGAAATTTTCTCTGTTACAATGCCAGGTGACTGTGAGGTGAGGCAATGGCAGAACCCAGAACCCATGTCATGAGACACAGGCCCCTGGAGCACAGTACTCCCCACTGTCACATAAACATCACCTCTGCACCAACAAGCACAGTTTCACAGTAGTCTCAATACCACCAACAATGTCAAAAAGAGATGTCCTGCCTGTCCTAGCTCTGGGACTTCCTCAGGTGTCTGGCTGTACCTAAATCACTCTCCCTGAGATCTCAGGCACTTTCCACTCTGGGGTTTCAGTGGCTCATGTGCTGACCATGCCCAGCTCCCTCACCTCAGAACCCGCCTCCAGAGTGAGTTTGGAGCCCACCCACCAAGGCCAGTGCTTAGGTTTTCTGGAACAGGGCTCACGCTGCAGAGTTCCAGCCTCTAGGCCTGTGGGGAATGCTGATCTCAGGCAGTCCCTCCGCAGTCACGGGGCCCCTCCCTTCACATGGCTCCCAGAATGCAACAGGCACCATGCCCAAGTAAGCGGCATTAAATGGTGGGATTTCCGCCTTTCCTGAATTGCGCAGGCGCAGGAGGTCGTGTCGCAGGCCACGCCCACCGTTTCTTGAAAGAGGGAAGAGGCAGAAATGAGCCATGTCCCAACGTGCTCTTGCAACAACTGCCAGTGCTTTCCAGGGTCCCCAAGGTCTTTGTAGCTCAGAGACCTGGGGTCTGAGGTCCCGAGGCCTCCATTCTCCATCAGTGAACTTTTCAGGCGAGGCAGTGATCAAAGCCTCAGTGCGGATGGCCAGTGGGACCCGCGCGAGGTCTGCATGCAGGTGAGACCTCAGGGGGTCATGGATTCTAAATCATGGAGACCGCTGTGGAGGACACAGTGGCTGGGTGAGGACGCACGGACCTTTGTTGTCGCACTGAGCTTCCAAGGGAAGTATGGTGAGGGGCGCATTTCTGGAAGTGATCGTGGCAGCGTGAGGGGCTGGAACATGATGCAGCCGTTGTGGGCCCTGGCTCTCCCCTCTTCAGGTCCTGAGCTGTGTGTCTCTGGGCCATTATCTCTGAGGGTTTGTGACTTTGGGTGTCTGTGGGTGTGTGCACATGTATGTCCAGTGAGAAAGCCTGTGTGATTTTGTATGTCTGCCTGGGGGATTATGTGTATATGTGCTTAAAATGTGGAATGCTGGTTTTTTTTTTTAGAAAAGTAAAAGTTTATTAGCTTGTGCACAGGAGAGGCACAGGGGAGACGGTACGGAAAGGAAAGGAGCAGGTGCCGACTTGTTAGGGAGCGGGATTGTGGGGCTTTTATTAGGCAAAGGCTGGGGGGGGTCCTTGTCATGTTATGCAGAGGTGGGGTTGTGCTTGCGCCTTTGCTGTCGTGTAGCATGCTACTGCATGCCATGCATGTATCATTAGCATGCTAGCTCTCCACCCCTGGGTGTGGTTTTTACTGTGGTAATGGGGCTAGGGTCATCTTCAGACAACTCTTGGGTGCTAGGGCGCATGTGTAAGCCTGGGAAAGTTCCACGGCTGCGGAATGTGGATCTCAGTGGTCTCTATCTGATTCTCCTAGCTTGTGGATTGGTTCGGGGCCTTGTCTTGTTAGGCCAGGGGCCTTGCGGATGACCCTGTCTCATCAGGCTGGTTCCTGTCTGTCTCATATCCCCCCGAGAGATTTTATCCTCCTTAATCTTCATGGGCGAAGGTCTCTTCTTCTGAAGCTACTTCCTGCTGACAGGGGGCATTGAGAAGGGGGCCCTATATCCAGGAGGAGTAAAAGTCTTTTTCAGCTTGTTGTAGGGTCCGGTAGGAAACAGAATGAGGAAAATATTCAGCAGGTTCTTGACAGGAGACAAAACAGGGTTGCAGACTGTCAGTCAAATGACTGATCCAGGGGCCAACCTGGAATCCCTCCAGGTGCCCAAAAACCAGAGGAGAGCTCTCAGGGGTGGAGCATGGACTCTCCAAAACCAGAAGCCAGAGGAGAGCTCCCAGGGGTGGCACTCAGACTCTCCAAAACCAGCCAGAGGAGAGCTCCCAGGGGTGGAACGTGGCCTTTCCAAGACCAGCCAGAGGAGAGCTCCCAGGGGTGGAACGTGGCCTCTCCAAGACCAGCCAGAGGAGAGCTCCCAGGGGTGGAACGTGGCCTTTCCAAAACCAGCCAGAGGAGAGCTCCCAGGGGTGGAATGAGACCTCTCCAAAACCAGCCAGAGGAGAGCTCCCAGGGGTGGAACGAGACCTCTCCAAAACCAGCCAGAGGAGAGCTCCCAGGGGTGGAACGAGACCTCTCCAAAACCAGCCAGAGGAGAGCTCCTAGGGGTGGAACGTGGACTCGCTGAAACCGGTAAAACCAGATTGTCAGGCTAATGATTGACCCAGGGGCTCATGATGCCCCTGAGGCCAGAGGAGAGAAAATTCTCCCAAAGAGGGTGGAAGAGAGAGAGAGAGAAGGAAAAGAGGGAGACTTGAAGAAAGTTCGTCAGACTGGACCGTGTTTGCTCCCAGGCCTTGACCTGATTTGGCAAACGCTGGAGTCGGAAACAAAGGTTTGGCTGCAGCTGCTTATGTCCACATTCGGGCAGCCAGGCCGGTCCGGCACCGGGCCCGTCTAATCTTCAACTGAGGCTCAAGAAAGTCGCATCCCTTCATGGTCGCGAAAATGTTACCAGTACATTGGGTCCCTGTTGTCCCCCAGGATAGAAATCAAGAGAGACAACAAGCGGAAGTAGAAAAGTAAAAGTTTATTAGCTTGTGCGCAGGAGAGGCACAAGGGAGCCGGTGTGGAAAGGAAAGGGGCAGGTGACCGGCTCCTGGATTGCTTTTACTTCACTTGGTGCCTAATTGCCCTGGCACCTCCCTCACTGTGTTGAATTGAACTGATGTGAGCAGACAAATCCTCGTCTTCTTTTTTATTGTATTAATCGTGTGTTTTAATTTCTATTTCTTAAGATTTTTTAACATCTTGGAGGGCCTCTCAGACATAGGGAGACACTGCCTCTCCCAGGGGAACGTAATTCCACGTTGGCAGTGGACAGCTTGTCTGCAGCATGCCTTGCATGCCACCCACTCCAGGGTCCTGTCCCTACAAACCTCCTTATCCACCTCTCACACACCAAGACAATATCTCCCCTGCCCTAAACCAACCCAGAGCCAGGTACCCCCTGACTAAGGACAATGCCCATGGCCCAAACACTGCTGGAATTGTTCAAAGTAGCCAGTCCAAAGGTGCTTATACTCTGCATTGACTTACATTTCCTATGGGACCCCAAATAAAGGCTGTGGCCTAGGTTTTTGTCCCACTCCTGATTCTGCCTCCTGAGCAAACCTGATGCAGCCCCTGTGATCCTGCATGGCATGGCATGCCCCCTTACCTTGGGAAATGTAAGTAGCAAAAATCTTTCAATGTCATTGGCCTCTTTGTGTTGTCACAAAGTCATCTCCATAAATTACAATCTCAGGGGTACAAATTGGACACTGATCCTAAGGAGAAAGTGTTCAGTTACGATGGTGGCGCCACCGTGGGAGAACTGAGTGAGGTCTGTGGGAATATGAGTCCACAGCAGAGGTGACGTTTACCAAGGAGCTTGCAGCAGAGGACTTGGGTGCTGAGTGAGGAAATTGTCAGCTTTGGTCCCCTCACTGAGCTCACAATAGAAAAGCAAAGTGACAAAGAGACAATTCACGTGAGGGAGTTTCTGGATGCATTTATAGCAGTGAGAGGGGCTGGAACATCATGACTCCAGCCTTTTTGGGCCCTGACTCTGCCATCCAGTCTCCCATTTTGTGTCTTTTGTAGACATGTACTTTTTGTCCTGTGTGGTGTCAGGAGGGTGAAATCCCTTCCCCATCTGGAGGAGCTGAGACACCCTCTTTGGGGATTGGTTTGGGAGCCAGGAGACACCCCCCTACCAGGTGGGATGGGAGTGAGAACAATGCACTGTGTGAAGGTCTGGGCCTGTGATGAGGTCTGTGTGAAGCTTCCATGTGAGTGTGTGTGTGTCTGTCTCTCTGTGAGCCCTGATGTGCAAGAAGGATTGATGTGACAGGCCTTCTGGTAGGTGGTTTGGTGAACAAAGCAGAGCAATATCCCTGTTTGCTTTAAAGCTGAGAGAAGAAAGAAGATATATAAGTATCTAATGGTGATTGGCCCTAAAGAGTAAAGAAAAGTGGGGCCTGGGCTCTGTGTCTATGGGAACATCTGTGTGTCTCTGAGCCATTTCTGAGGGTTTGTGTGTCTCTGTCTGGGTGTGTCCTCCTGTATGTGCCATGACAAGGTCTGTGTGATTTTGTGTGTCTGTGGAGCTATGTGTGTATGTCCTCTGAAATCTGGAATGGTTGTTTTTTCCATGTTCTTGCCTAATTGCCTTGGTAGCACCTTTCCTACCACGTTGGGTAGAACTGGTGAGAGCAGACGTCTCTGTCTTCTCTCTGATCTTAGAGAGAAAGCCTTTAGTTGTTCACCATCAAGAATGATGGCAGGGCCGGCCCCATGGCTTAGCGGTTAAGTGCGCGCGCTCCGCTGCTGGCGGCCCGGGTTCGGATCCCGGGCGCACACTGATGCACCGCTTCTCTGGCCATGCTGAGGCGGCGTCCCACATACAGCAACTAGAAGGATGTGCAACTATGACATACAACTATCTACTGGGGCTTTGGGGAAAAAAAAGGAGGAGGATTGGCAATAGATGTTAGCTCAGAGCCGGTCTTCCTCAGCAAAAAGAGGAGGATTAGCATGGATGCTAGCTCAGGGCTGATC
>JAQQSS010001871.1:0-14526 GCA_028646465.1 Rhinoceros unicornis | reverse complement strand
AGTGCGCGCGCTCCGCTGCGGCGGCCCGGGGTTCGCCGGTTCGGATCCCGGGCGCGCACCGACGCACTGCTTGTCAAGCCATGCTGTGGCGGCGTCCCATATAAAGTAGAGGAAGATGGGCACGGATGTTAGCCCAGGGCCAGTCTTCCTCAGCAAAAAAGAGGAGGATTGGCAGATGTTAGCTCAGGGCTGGTCCTCCCCACAAAAAAAAAAAAAAAAAAAATTAAAAATAGAAATATCATATGATCCAGCTATTCTACTCCTGGGTATTTATCCATAGAACATGAAAATACTAATTCAAAAAGATATATGCATGGGCCGGCCCCGTGGCTTAGTGGTTGGGTGCGCGCGCTCCACTGCTGGCGGCCCGGGTTCGGATCCCGGGCGCACACAGACGCGCCGCTTCTCCGGCCATGCTGAGGCCGCGTCCCACATACAGCAACTAGAAGGCTGTGCAACTATGACATACAACTATCTACTGGGGCTTTGGGGGAAAAAAATTAAAAAATAAAATATTAAAAAAAAAGAAAAAAAAAAGATATATGCATTCCTATGTTCATTGCAGCATTATTCACAATAGCCAAGATGTGGAAGCAACCCAAGTGCCTATCAATGAATGAACGGATAAAGAAGATGTGGTATATATATACAATGGAATACTACTTAGCCATAAAAAGGGACAAAATCGTGCCATTTGCGACAACATAGATGGACCTTGAGGGTTTTATTCTAAGTGAAATAAGTCAGAGAAAGACAAATACCATATGACCTCACTCATGTGTGGAAGATAAACAAACTAACAAACACATAGATGAGGAGAACAGATTGATGGTTACCAGAGGGGCAGGAGGTTGGGGGAGGGTGAAAGAGGTAAAGGGGCACATATGAATGATGATGGATAAAAACTAGACTACTTGTGGCGAACACCATGCAGCCTATATGGAAGCTGAAATATAATAATGTACACTTGAAATTTACACAATGTTATAAGCCAATATGACCTCAATAAAATAATTTTTTAAAAAGTTATTTGTACTTTCCAAAACAAAAATATTAACTGAAAAAGAATGATGTTCTTTTACATTTTTGCACATCTTTTTAATAGAAGATAGCTGGATTCTCATATTTGATCTACATTCAATCTGTTGGGGTATGTACTTTTGGTTGAAGTATGTGAAGACAATCCAACCTCACACAGATATGTAGTTGGAAAAGAGAGGAGTATTTTAGGTAGTCTTTTCTAATTATTGTGGACATTCATTTTTGACACTGTACCAAAAATCAACAAGTGGTAGTTTCTTAAAGGTCATTTGCATTGTGAAATCTGAAACTATGTCAATGAACTTTTCATATTCTGTTACATTAAAATCCATGGGTCTGTCTTGCATTTTAAGTGGACTTTTTTTACCAATGCATGATTTTGTAACTTTGTGCATTGGTCATTTGGAAAGTATTGGTTTACTGAATATGCAAATCTTCCAAAAGTTGACACACTTCATTATCAATATCGAAAAACAACATGGCTCATATCATCAGAAAACTCTTTAAGCATCAGGAAGCTGTCAAGCTCACAGTGGCAGATACGAGTTTTCCAAAATTCTAATTTTCACTTGAAAATTCAAATTTTTATCATTGGTGACAAATAATGTCAGTTGCTTTCCTTGAATTGGCAGACTCATTTTGTTTATTTTTGAGAAAATGTCTGCCAAATATCCAAATCTGAATAACCATGGTTTGTCTGTTGGGCACTCTTTCAAGTAAGAAGGGTGTTCCGTGAAAAAAGGAGGCTAATTTAGCTCGCAGCTCAAACCATCATTCAAGCACTTTTCCTTGAGACAACCATTGTACTCTGGAATGCAATAGAAGCACTTTCTATATGCTTCCCATTTTGTCACACAGGATAGTAAAAAGACATGTACTCGGGGAGATTTAATAAGATTAATAATTTTTCTGGCTTCGTCAAGGACATTCTTCAGTGAAACTGGAATCTTTTTTCTGCAAACGTGTGCTGGTGAAGAATGCAATGACGGTTGGTGCAGTTTGGTGCCACTGCCCTGATTTGTACTAAGGCACCAGCAATCTTACCCACCATCGCTTTTGCACCATCAGTGCAAATGTCAACACAGTGAAAGAGGCAAATAACATCTTAGTATTATTATAAAAATAGTTTTAACCAGGCAAGATCCCCTGAAACAGTCTTGGGGACCCCAGGAGCCAGCAAACTACACTTTGAGAACCCCTGCTATAGGGTTGTTGTGAGGATTAAATAAAATAATATACGTAAAGCAGTTGGCATGATGTCTGGCGCATTCTAAGCTTAATAAATAAATGCTGGCAATTCTATTTATTATCCAAAATGATTGCACATATTTTACCTCACAATGACCTCCATGTCCCCACCCCATCTAGCCCAGACTGTCTTCACAGTATGAACTTCACTGGATTGTTCTTATCTATGAGCTTCTCAAAGGCATGTGTCTGTAACCCAGAGGCTTGCCTAGCATCCAGCTCATTTAAATGATAAACTAGCTAGTTAAGGCAAATATGCCAACTTCCATTTTATAGATGAATAATACTGAGTGTCTGAGATTCAGTGACATTTCAGCTAGTGGCTGTACCCATACTGGTAAGGTCAATGTTGGGGGAGCAGGGGAGAGAGTTAGGCAGCAACGGGGGGACACATGGGGAATAAGGAGTGGAGGAAAGGCAGGGGAAATCTTTGCCTGGTGTAAAGATTGCAAGCAGACTGCCCAAAGGCCAGGTTTGCCCACTGCTGCCTGCATAGTGCTTTAAATTTTAAATAGTTCCCAGGGAAAATGATTAAAGAGTACAAATGGGGAATTTCCAAAAGAGGAAACAAAAAGGCATCTGAAGAGATGTTCAAACTCATGAGTAATCAGAGAAATGCAAATTAAAACAACAAGGAAGGGCCAGCTCGCTGGCATAGTTGTTAAGTCTGCACGCTCCGCTTTGGTGGCCCTGGGTTCACAGGTTCGGATCCTGGGCGTGGACCTCCGCACCGCTCATTAAGCCATGCTGTGGCAGGTGTCTCAGGTATAAAAAGAGGAAGATGGGCACAGATGTTAGCTCAGGGCTAATCTTCCTCATCAAAACAAAAAACAAACAAAAAGAAACCCGTCTCCTTTTACACCTAATAAACTGGGAAATTAGAAAGCTGGGTGATGCCTAGCATTGGTAAACAGGAACTCCCATGAACTTCTGGTGAGCAGGTAAGCCCATGCTGCCGTTCTGAAGCATAACCAAGCAGTGTCTAGTCAAATGAAGTATAGCCCTACCTAGGACCTGCTCCTGGGCAAGGATCCTATGTAAATTCTCAAACTGGTGCATAAGTTTGTATAAAGCTGCATGAAGCTGTTCAATGTAGCAGCATTTAAAGGTGGTGAGAGCTGGGGGCATCTGAGGGTCCACCTCAAAGGAATGAAAAGGTAAGGCGTGATTGATGTACGACGCCATGGATTATTGCATCAGTTGGGTCCCTGCAGGAACTACATGCAACCTCAAAAGGGGTGACTGGAGATAGTTTAAGGAAGGGACTGTTTACAAGGTGTGCCATGATTCAGGGAAATCAATAAGGAATGGTAATGCCTCAAGATCTAGCAAGAGGAACAAGTGGAGAAAACAACCTGAATGAACCAGAACCGTGGCACTAAGGGAGGGCCACCTGACAAAAGCTGTGGCCTTAGGTAGAGGAATGCAGCTGCTAACAAACTGTGGACTAGCAGGGAACAGCCAGGGAGACAAATGTCCTGACATCTCTTCTTGCACTCTGATCTCCTGATAGTGCCCCACCGTCGGCCAATCCAATGGGAATTTAGAGGGCGAGGGAGCCCAGGGCACAGAGCAGGAAGAAGGGAGGTGGAGAGTAAATCTGAAGGGGCAAACACAGAACATCAATCAGAAGCATAATGCAGCAGTTGCAAATAATGAACTAGATGTACACAGGGCAACATGGATGGATCTTAACATACAGGGCTGAGAGAAAAAACTAAGCAACAGAATGAGATCCATAACACAATGCCATTTAGGTCATTTTAAAAATGCACACAATCTGATACATATGTATCTATATATAAGCTAGAAATAATTTAAATGAAAGATGCATAAGACCTATACAGTAGAAAGTACAGCACATTGCTAAGAGAAATTAAAGCACTAAATAAGTAGAGAGATATCCTATGTTCATGGATTGAAAGAATCAATATTGTAAAGATGTTAATGTTCTCAAATTCAATGCAATAGATTCAAGGCAACCCTAAGCAAAATCCCACCAGGACAAGCTGATTCTAAAATTTAGGGGCCAGCCTGGTGGCTTAGTGATTAAGTTTGCGTGCTCCACTTCTGGTGGCCTGGGGTTCGCAGGTTCAGATCCTGGGCACCTATGCGCCACTCATCAAGACACGCTGTGGCAGGTGTCCCACGTAAAGTAGAGGAAGATGGGCACGAATGTTAGCCCAGGGCCAATCTTCCTCAGCAAAAAAGAGGAGGATTGTCAACAAGTGTTAGCTCAGGGCTAAACTTCCACACACACAAAAATAAGTAAAATAAAATCTATATAGAAATGCAAATGACCTATTGTAGCCAAAATAATCTTGAAAAAGAAGAAAAAAATTTGTAGAATTTACACTACCTGATTTGAAGACTTATGCTAAAATTATGATCATCAAGACAGTGTAGTACGGCAAAAGATAAACAAATACATCAATGGAACAGTAGAGTCCAGAAGGAGATCCACACAAAGTACAGCCAATTGATTTTGACAAAGACATCAAGGTAATTCACTGGGTAAAGGAAAGTCATATCAACAAATTGTGCTGGAACAACAAGTCAGTCACATAGAAAAAAAATGAACCTCAACCCGTATCTCACACCATACACAAAGTTAGTTCAAAACTTATCACAAACCTAAACATAAAAACTAAAACTCTAAAGCCTCTGGAAGAAAACACAGGAGGCTATCTTCACAAGCTTGGAGTAGACAAAGAAAATTTTTAAATATGGCACAGAAAGCAATAAACATAGAAAAAAATGGATAAATTAAACATCCCTCTCCTTCTAGCTGGGTCCCTGAGTCTCCCTCCATGGCTGGCACGCCCCCTCTGCACCTCGAGGTGCTGGCAATCGCCACATGCTCCATGCAGAGCCCCCAGCCCTCTGCTCCCGTCATCACCATGTTTCTCCAAACCAAGGGCCTTTGGGAATCAATCACACACCTTTTGTCACAATTTATTCAACATTTCCCTTTAAAGCAACTCATTCCCTTTTACTTAAATCTTGTCCTACCTTCTTTAGCTTTGTCCTAAACAATCATTGCTGTGAAATTCCTAGTTTGATGGGTTTGTCATTTCTCTCTATTACATATTAAAATAAATCCCTAACTATTGAAAGATTTTTTAAATATGTGAACAACCTAAAATTATTTCATGTACTGCACTTTTTACATGTCCTAGGGAATATGTGTATGGATGTGTGTGAGCATGTATGTGTGTGTCTGAAGGTGTGTGTGAGTATGGGTGTGCATTTGGGGGGGTGAGTGTGAGCGTGTGTGAGTGTGCATGAATATGTATGTGAATGTGTGTGTAAGTGTGGGCATATGGTAGGTGAGTATAGGTGTGTGCGTGTGTGTATGTGTATGTACGAATATGTAAGTGTGTGTGTTCCTGAGTGTGCAGTGTGTGTGATAGTCAGAGTGGGATGCGGCTGGAGGAAGACTAGACTGTCTACATAGTAATGAGCCCTAGTGGGGGTGACCACTTCCCCCTGCCCCCCAGCAACGAGCCCCGCTCCCCGGGAACCAGGCAGGGCAGAGAAAAGGCATGGGAGCCAGCAGCCTGCCCAGTCACTTCCCTGCTTGTTTTTCAGAGGCCCTCAGAGGAGGAGGGAAGTTTCTCCTTGGCCAAGGGAGCACCTGGCTACAGCCGGCACCCTGGCAACCATCACCAGGGACCGGGAGTACTTCTGGGAAGAGCAGGAGCCAGCAGGCGGGGGCAGCTCCTCCACTGCTATATTTATAGGTCTGGATTTAGCAGAGGACCTTGAGACGAGGGACTAAGCTCCCAAGTTTTCAATATGCTCATTCCCCTGCATCCTTGTGCAAGGGATATTTTTTTCAGGAGCTCAGAAAGGCTAGGTAAATTGCTCAAAGTCACACAGCTAGGGTATTCAGAACCAGAGCAGGACCCAGGTCGTCTGGCTCTAAGGTCAAGAGTTTTTCCACTATAGCACAGGCTGCATGGCACCCCCGAAGCCCTGTGCCAGCCATTCCCTGGGTGTGAGAACCCAGGCAGGAAGGCCAGGTGCCACCTGATTTCACTGTGGCTGTTCTCATATGGGTCAGCCCCTGTGGTCTTAGCTAAGTGGTTCTTTTGCCTTCCCGTGCCACACTCCTCAGCCAGGAAGCAGCTGGTGTCTTGGGTACAGAAAGCCTGTGAGTGGGTTGATACTCCACATAGCAACTGGCACGTGAAATCACTGATCAAACCGAATTGACTTCAGCTTGAGGGACTGGGACAGGGTCCTGGAGGTGGTGGAGGACCTCCAGGGAAGGGCAGGGGCGGGCCAGAGCATTGGCGGCATTGTGGGGGGCTAAGGACTGTGACTACTTACCAACCAGAATAGAAGCATTTCAATATTTCAATAATTCTGGCACATTCTGGCTGCATGTCAGTCTCGTGCAAAAGGACCCCTGTGTTTTCACTCTTCTCAGAGGTAGAAGATGAGGAAGTTCCTCTCTCTGTCCCTTCCTCCGTCCCCCACTCCCTTGCATTATGGACTGAGCCCTTTAGTGCCAGGTAATAGTAGAGACTGAAGATATTAAAATGCGGATCCCTGCTTGCACCCCAGGACTCCTGTACTGTATGTATATCTATGTCTGTATCTGTATCTGTATCTATCAAGAGGGATTTAGGGGCTGGCCCAGTGACGTAGCGGTTAAGTGCGCACACTCCGCTGTGGTAGCCCAGGGTTCGCAGGTTCGGATCCTGGGCGCGCACTGATGCACCACTTGTCAAGCCATGCTGTGGCAGCATCCCATATAAAGTAGGGGAAGATGGGCACGGATGTTAGCCCAGGGCCAATCTTCCTCAGCAACAAGAGGAGGATTGGCAACAGATGTTAGCTCAGGGCTGATCTTCCTCACAAAAAAAAAAAGAGAGCGATTTTAAGGAATTGGCTCACGTGATTGTCGAGGCAGGCAGGTCCAAAATTCATATGGCAGGCCGGCAGACTAGAAATGCAGGCAAGAGTTCATGTTGCAGTCTTGAGTCTGAAATCCACAGGGCAGCAGGTTGGAAACTCAGGTAGGTTTCTATGTTGCAGTCTTGAGGCAGAGTTCCTTCTTCTGAAACCTCAGCTTTTGCTCTTACAGCCTTGAACTGATTGGATGAGGCCCACCCACATTATGGTGAATTATCTGCTTTACTTAGAATCCACTGATCATAAATGTTAATCACATCTAAAAAATACCTTCGCAGTAATATCTAGGCTAGTATTTGACCAAACAACTGGGCACCATAGCCTCGCCAAGTTGACACATAAAATTAACCATCACACTTTCTCTGACCAGCACCCCCTCCCCTCTGCCACTCCCTACTTACATGCTGTTCTAGGACTGTGGACCTCTCCTTCATAGAACTCTGACATTTTCTAATATTATCTGCTTAGCTTTTCTGTCCTCCAAATTTTCCACCATGTGCCTAAGGTGTGAATTTGTGTTATTTATTCTTCTCAGGACTCCAAGTGCTTATTCAATCTGACGATTTAGGGTTTTCCTTCAATTTTGATCAACTCTCAGCCATTATCTCTTCAAATATTGCTCCTCTCCCATTCTATCTCTACACTCCTGGATAGGCTAGCTAAGGTGTGCTAGATCTTGTCATTTTTTTTCCCTATGCCTCTTAGCCATGGTTGCTTCCATATTTTTCCATATTTTTCTCCTCTTTTTCTCACTTTGCTACTGCCAGAGTGATTTTTTTCAGAGTTATCACTCAACTTGCTAAATGTCTCTTTAGCTGTGTCTTTTTTTTTTGTAAGGAAGACTAGCCCTGAGCTAATATCCAATGCCAATCCTCCTCTTTTTTGCTGAGGGAGACTGGCCCTGGGCTAACATCCATGCCCATCTCCCTCCACTTTATATGGGACACCGCCACAGCATGGCTTGCCAAGCAGTGCATTGGTGTGGGCCCAGGATCCGAACCAGCAAACCCCGGGCCTCTGCAGTGGAGCGCACGTACTTAACCACTTGCGCCACCGGGCCGGCCCCTCTTTAGCTGTGTCTTATTCTGCTGTTCAATCTGTCCATTTTAATAAATAATTTATTCAAACTATTTTTTCTGGGCCGGCCCGGTGGCGAAGCGGTTAAGTGCACGCGCTCCGCTGCTGGCGGCCTGGGTTCAGATCCCGGGCGCGCACCGACGCACCGCTTGTCAGGCCATGCTGTGGCGACGTCCCATATAAAGTGGAGGAAGATGGGCACGGATGTTAGCCCAGGGCCAGTCTTCCTCGGCGAAAAGAGGAGGATTGGCAGATGTTAGCTCAGGGCTGATCTTCCTCACAAAAAAACAAAAAATATATTTTTCATTTCTAGAACTTCTATTCAGCTTGCTTTCCATTGATTTTTTTCATATTCCCCTAGTGTTTATCATTATTTTTTTCTTCTAAAAAATTCTTTATAATATCTTAAAACTCTTAACATGTTTATTTTATGATTTCAGATTTTTCTTTTTTTTTTTTTGTGAGGAAGATCAGCCCTGAGCTAACATCTGTTGCCAATCCTCCTCTTTTTTGCTGAGGAAGACTGGCCCTGGGCTAACATCCATGCCCGTCTTCCTCCACTTTATACGGGATGCTGCCACAGCACGGCCTGACAAGCGGTGCATCGGTCTGCCTCCGGGATCCGAAGCAAGGCCGCCAGCAGTGGAGCACGCGTACTTAACTGCTACGCCATGGGGCCAGCCCCTCAGATTTTTCTTATTTCCACTTCTTAGGGGGTGAATTCTTCTGTATTTTTTGGTCTTGTTTTGTTTTTGCTTTTATATCTACTGATTATTTCTTATGGTAGTTTGTTTCTCTGTGTGGTATATAATTTTTGATTGGGAACTCATCTTCCAGAGAGGGTTGTTTTTGCTGTGGGAGGCCTGTGGGCCCTGAGTTGTGAAAATGTCCTTACAGAGAAAACGTCCTTACAAAAACTTGAGTTTTGCTTCTGTCAGGGCCCTAAGTTCTGGACTAACTTTTTTTTTTTTTTTAATTTTTTTTTTTAATTTTATTTTTATTTATTTTTTCCCCCAAAGGCCCAGTAGATAGTTGTGTGTCACAGCTGCACATCCTTCTAGTTGCTGTATGTGGGACGCGGCCTCAGCATGGCCGGACAAGCGGTGCATCGGGACGCGCCCGGGATCCGAACCCGGGCCGCCAGCAGTGGAGCGCATGCACTTAACTGCTAAGCCACGGGGCCAGCCCTGGACTAACTTTTATGTTAACTTTTTGGCACAGGAGTCCTGGAGTTAGTGGCACACCAAGGGAGGGGGATGCTGTGGGAGCAGTCTACCTGTCTCCTCCATGAGGGCCAGGCTTGGATCTTCCGTCTTTCACAGAACTTTTCTCCCACACAAGCCCAGGATGGTGAGAAAGTTTTGTTGCTCTTTCTGCAGGCCTAGTTGGTAGAGTTTTTCTAGCCTCTTTCCCCACCCACCCCACCGCTGACTAGGTTGCTCTTTAAGGCTCCCAGCCTTAAAAGGATAGGTTCAGAGGGATAAATTCCAGCTCTCCGGCCTCAGACAGCCTGGGGCTGCCTCCTACTTTGAAAGGGGCTTAGAACTCTAGGCTCCAGGCCTTTGGGCCTTTATCTAGTCAAAACTCCATGAATCATGGGCTTAGCTCTCACTCCTCATTCTGGCTTTGAGTTCTTGCACTATCTCTGGAATCTGAGGATTTTCCTTTCTTTCTTTTGAGCTCAGCTGTGTATTTTCAAGTATTTTAAAAATATTTTATACAGCATTTCTATATGGTAGCCAGATAGGGAATGTCTGAAATAGCTCAATCTGGCATGTTGCCAAAAGTGTTCTGATACATTGATCTGTGTATTATCCAAGTAATGTTAGTCTCCCCCACTAGACTATAAACTCCATGAGGCAGGAACTGTGTCGGCCTTTGCTTCCAAAAAGGACTGAGCATATAGTGGGAGCTCAAAAAATATTTTTGGATGAATGAATGAAGATACTCTCTCTGGGGACATTAGTACCTAATTGATAGGGCATTGGGAGAACTTAGCAAGAGAAGGTATGTCAAACGCTTGGTGTACGGTGGGAGCTCAGAAATGGTGTCTATTATAGTAATCGTGTCTATTAAGGCAAAGGCTCTACCATGATGGTTTCCCTGTAATTCAGCTCCCACCCCTCACCCCAGACATTAGTCCTGGCCTAGGGTGGCAGACAGGTTCTGTGGGTATGGCCTCCTGACACTTCCTCAGAGTGCAAAGGTCAGCCCTTCCCACCAGAACAGCCACAGCATCTTGGTTTTAACCTGAGTCAAGGCCTGAATGGGAAGCACCACCCTCCGATTGGTCCTGTCCTGTCTAGGTATCCTTGACATTGCCATTACCAGTGATCCCTTGTATGGCCAGGTTTTTTCTCTAGAAATCTCCTATTTGAGAGGTTTGTTGAGGAAAAATGCACTTAATGAGTAATCATTGATTTATTTTTGTATTTTAATTAATCAAAGGCCTTCAACTGCCAGGGCTTCCAATCAGCATGAGGTAAGATAATTTTAGCCCAAAGCAAGGAAACATAACATGTTAATCAGGCTGTGCAGCTTTTCCTGGGTGAAAGCATTGGGGACCCTCCTCCCATTTCTAACCCAAGGATTGGAAGACTCTAAATGGGGGGTGTGGGGGGGGGACACAGACAGTAGCACACAGACCCACCAGCAGCAGTAGTGCCTTGCAAATCAGACCCAAGGAGGACACAAAGGGGCTTCTAAGATGGGACCCAGGGGCAACCTCATAAACATTACAATCCCAAGAAAGTTGGCAATGGTGAGAGGCAAGAGGGGAACTGACCAGGCTTATAATAGGATTTATGTAGCCTCAGGAAAAAGAATTTAAAAGGTGTGTGTGTGTGTGTGTGTGTGTGTGTGTGTTGTAACATCTCCTTGGGCATGTTGGAAGGTATCCTCAACCAATGAGGGGCACTTTGAGCTATGGACTATAAATAATAATACATATTAAATGCCTGTTATGTATCAGGCACCCTATTTAACTTAATGCTATTCCTCAAAACCTAACTGTGAGGTTGGTAACATCCTCCACTTTACAAAGGAGGAAACTGAGTCAAAGGGATCTTAAGTAACTTGTTGGAGGTCGTGCAGCTAATAGGTCAAGGGTAGGTCAAACTGTCTAACTCCCAAGCCCGGTTTCTAGCCACCAGAGGACAGCCTCTCCTGTGCATGAGAAACGAGATGCGAGTGCTGGTTTCCAGCCTTGGCTGCTTGTTGGAATCTCCTGGGGAGCTTTAAGAAGTATTGATGCCTGGGTCCTACCACTGGAGGTTTTTATTTAATGGGGTATCAGGAGTGTAAAAAAACTCCTGGGTGATTCTAACATGCAGCCAAGGCTGAGCACCACTGGCTTAGGGGTTACCAAACCCCAGGTCCACCAAGGTCATGGCTGTAAACATCACCTGGCCTGACCATCCCCAGGGTTAAGAAAAAGGCCAGAAAAGCCCCGGTCAGAGCCCAAGCTTGAAGTCCAAGATCTGTCACTAGGGCTGGCCCAGAGCCAAACCGGGAAATAGGCACCAATAATAATGACACGATGATGACAGCAACAACAACGGTTAGAACAATCCTTTGATGACAATTTATTGTGCTGTGCCATGCCTTCCGCATGCCTTATCTCACAGCAACGTCCCTCACAGCAATGCTAGGAGCTAGTGAATGTCTCCATTCTATGAACGAGGACACGGAGGCATGGACAGGTGAAGTGGTCACTCCAGGGTCACTCAGCTAGGCCACATCGGCCTATGTTCCTGACCCCTGGTTTCTCTATGCCATCTCTCCAATCTGGGGTCACCTCCAACTTTGCACCCTCCCGAACCCTCTCAGAACCCCTGGTGCCTGATTTGTGGCATGCCTGTTCTGCACTGGGGTGGGCAATAAATAAAGGTGGGAAGCCTGTGTCCCCCTCCCCCCAGCTCTCGCAATCTGGTAGGGGAGGTCAGCCGGAGCACACAGGCTCTTAGAGCAGGTGGAGTGAGCCAGGGCCTTGGGCAGACGGGGGCAGGTGGACAGAGAGGACTGGGGAGGGGGTTGGGGCCCCCAGCTGATGGAGATCTAACTCCTGGGCAGCAAGCTTCCAAGGCTCCCCCAGCCCTCGGGGAAAACAGCTGGGTCTGGCCCCCTGGGCCCTGTTTCTGCCCCCACGTAGCTCCATGACAGAGACAGAATGGTAGTTAAGACACACCTGGCTTCAAGGCCAGACGCCTCAACTCCAGGGCCCTCACTTTCCTCACCTGTAACACATCCTCCTAGCAGGTTTGCTGGGAGGAGTGAACCAGCCCCTACAGAGCCAGCCTGGCACTGGGCGGACGCCCCTCGCCGGCAGCCATTCCCTCCCCTAACCCTGCACTTCACCCCCAGAGCCCAGCGTGGCTGATGAACCGTTTCCTGAGCTCTGGCTTTCCACGGCAAATGGAAACTCTGAGAGGGACCATGTCTCTTTGTATTTCCCCAGCAACCGGCAAGGGCCTGGCACCTGGCTTCTGGGGAAACGCCCGCCAGGCTGAATTGTTCAGATCTGGCAGCCTGGCTGAATGACTCACCCCACCCCGAGAGATGCCCACGTTAACGCAGCGACTTCATTCCAGTCAACGCTTGTTCCCGAGCACCGGTAAGAGCGCCCGTAAGTCGTAAGTCGGTGCTTCTCAGCCCTGGCTGCCCAGGAGAGTCGGCGGGGGATGGGAGGAGTGGAGGGAAGAGGGCCTTAGAGCCCTGGGGCCCAGGACACAGCCAGACCAGCCAAATCGGGGCTGAGGCCCGGGCATCAGCATTTCTTACACAGTCGCCTTCATGCTGCCTGAGGGTCTTTTGTGTTAGAAGACCAGAGTGTTTGTTTAAAATGCAGATTCCAGGCGTGGGCCCCAAACCGGTTGAGTCAGACCCCAGGGATGGGTCCCAGGAGTCCACACCTTTAACTGCTTCCCTGGCGGATTTCTTTCTTTCTTTCTTTTTCCTTATTTCATTATTATTATTATTTTTGCACAGCCAGGTTTAGGAATTTCTACTACTTGGAGGAAACCAGTGTGAGGAATAAGCCGGCTCAGCACCTGGGTGTCTCTGGCCACAGCTAGGAGGTGGAGGTGGTGAAGACCTGAAAGACAAGAGGGCAGGTTGGCTGAGGGAGGGCTCATTCTGGGCGGGGCCAGGGAAGTGGGGGCTGGGAGACTTCCTGGAGGAGGTGGAGCTACATTCCTCTCATTCCTTAAGAATGAATTTCTAAGGGTAGAATTTCAATAGAGAGGGCAGGAGGAGCTTTATTTATCTACTTATTTATTTCCCCTAGTCAGCTTCCAGGGCCAATCAGCTCACCCTGGGGCAGCCTCCAAGATGGGCTTCTCTCACTTCTCAGCCCGAGCTGAAAGGACCTGTGCGGGGACTCACCATCTCCCAGGGAAACTGAGCAGAGGAGAGAGAAGCTCCTGAAGCTCCTGCTCCTAGTCCAGGGATCCGACCTGGCTGTCCCTAGGCCCGTGGAGACCTAAGAATGGGAACGAAAGAGACTGGGGTCCAAATGGCCCTCAGGCCTGGCCAAGGGATCCCTGGGAGCCAGATACAGGGGCAGCAGCTATGGCTCAGGCCAGCACAGGACCACCCCGGGAACAGGCTCCAGCTTCTTCTCCAGAAGCAGCTCTGAGGGGGATATGTGGCCTCTTAGGCCGATCGGCCTGAGCCAAGGCACCTTCCTTATGTGTGGAGCATCCGAGGCAACACATGCTCATTCATTCATTCATTCATTCATTCATTCATTCAGCACTTGTTATGTACCAGGCACTGTGATTGGCTCTGCAGGTTAGCCGTCAATGAAGCAGACAAGGCCCTGCTCTCATGGAGCTTACATACGGGAAGGGGAATGGACAACAAAACAACAAACAAATTAATATATAACGTATGATTATCATCACATAACACGGTAACACATCACGTCTAATGGTGTTAGGAAGAAATGTGAAGCGAGGTAAGGGGAGAGAGAGTGGTGGGGTGGAAAGAGGTGACCTACTTTTGCTGGGAGATTGGAGAAGGCATCTGAAGAGACGACACTGAGCAGAGGCCTGAAGGAAGGAAGGAAGTGGGGCACACAGATTTGGGGGAGGAACAGCAGGTATGGAGGTTCTGAGGCCAGAAGGAACTTGGCGTGTTTGAGGCATGACCAGGAGGTCAATATGGCTCCAGTGGAGGGAAGAAGGAGAGGGTGGTGGCAAATGGGGAAGGAGAGGTGGGCGGGGCCGAGTCACTGGG
>JAQQSS010001870.1:0-14527 GCA_028646465.1 Rhinoceros unicornis | reverse complement strand
TATTGGTCTGTAGTTTTCCTTCTTAGTATTGTCTTTGTCTGGCTTTGCTATCAGGGTGATGTTGGCCTCGTAGAATGTGTTGGGATGTGTTCCATCTTCCTCTATTTTTGGAATAGTTTGAGAAGGATAGGTATTAAGTCTTCTTTGAATGTTTGGTAAAATTCTCCAGAGAAGCCATCTGGTCCTGCACTTTTATTTTTTGGGAGGTTTTTGATTACTGTTTCAATCTCTTTATTGTGATTGGTCTATTCAGGTTCTCTGTTTCTTCTTGATTCAGTTTTGGGAGGTTGTATGAGTCTAGGAATTTATCTATTTCTTCTAGATTGTCCAATTTGTTGACATATGGTTTTCATAGTATTCTCTTACAATCTTTTGTATTTCTGTGGTATCTGTTGTAGTTTCTCCTTTTTCATTTCTAATTTTATTTGTTTGAGCCTTCTCTCTTTTTTCTGGGTGAGTCGGGCTTAGGGTTTGTCAATTTTGTTTATCTTCTCAAAGAACCAACTCTTTGTTTCATGGATCCTTTCTACTGGTTTTTTAATTTCAATTTCATTTATTTCTGCTCTGATTTTTATTATTTCCCTCCTTCTGCTGACTTTAGGTTTTGTTTGTTCCTCTTTTTCTAATTCTGTTAGGCATAGTTTGAGGTTGGTTATTTGGGATTTTTATTGTTTGTTAAGGTGGGCCTGTATTGCTATGAGTTTCCCTCTCAGGACTGCTTTTGCTGCCTCCCATATGAGTTGGTACGGTGTATTTTCATTTTCATTTGTCTCCAGATATGCTTTGATTTCTCCTTTAATTTCATCAATGATCCATTGGTGGTTTAGTAGCATGTTGTTGGGTCTCCACCGCTTTGTCACTTTCCTGGTTTTTCCTTGCGGTTGATTTCTAACTTCATGACATTATGGTCTGAAAAGGCACTTGTTATGATTTCAATCTTCTTAAATTTATATAAATATGCCTTGTTTCCCAATATATGGTCTATTCTTGAGAATTTTCTATGCACACTTGAGAAGAACGTGTAATTTGCTGTGTTTGGATGGAGTGCTCTGTATATGTCTATTAAGTCCATCTCATCTAGTTTTTCATTTAGGTTCATTATTTCCTTATTTATTTTCTGTCTGGATGATCTGTCCATTGATGAGAGTGGAGTGTTAAGATCCCCTACTATTATTGTGCTGTTGTTAATATCTCCTTTTAGGTTTGTTAATAGTTGCTTTATGTACCTTGGTGCTCCTGTATTGGATACATATATATTTAAAAGTGATATGTCTTCTTGGTGGACTGTCCCTTTTATCATTGTATAATGCCCCTCTTTGTCTCTCATTACCTGCTTTATCTTAAAAGTCAACTTTGTCTGATATAAGCACGGCGACGAATGCTTTCTTTTGTTTGCCATTAGCTTGGAGTATTATCTTCCATCCTTTCACTCTGAGCCCATGTTTGTCTTTAGAGCTAAGATGTGTTTCCTGGACGCAGCATATTGTTGGGTCTTGTTTTTTAATCCATTATTTTTGATAGCACTTTAAAACTAACAAAGCCCTTTCAAATGCCTAATTATCACACTTAAGCTTTACAACAACCTAATGAGCAAGGAAGGAATAATCACTCCCATCTTTCAAGACATGACAGTGAGACCCATGGAGATTGAATGTCTTGGCTGGATCACACAGCCAGGAGTGAGTGAGTCAGGACTGAATCCTGGGGATGATCTAAGCTGTCTCTTGAGAGCTCAAGAGGACCCTCCCACATGATGTGGGCTCATTGCCATGGGCTGGGGGGAGGGATGTTGGATAACAAAGGGGAACCCTACGCTTCAACCACCAACCAGGGCAGGGACACAGTGGCCTTGGGTCTCCTGGGGCTTTCCTGGAGCTCATGGTAGGGTGTGCAGCCTGCTCTGGAGGTAGCTTGGATGGGAAAGGACATGGCTTAAGGTCCTCCTACCCATCCGCCAAGGGGAAATATTCCAAAACACACGGGCAGCCCAATGGCATCAGAAGCTTCATCCAACAGGTCAGCAGGTGGCTCTTGCAGGTGATGCCCTGTCCCACTTCTGCAGGACCAGCTTGTACCTCTCTGCAGGTGGGGGGAAGGGTCCATGAGACTCAGGTTCCAGGCCCATATCTTCCATTTGCTGCCTGTGTGACCTGGAGCAAATCACTCTGTCCTTCTGCACTTCAGCTTCCCGTCTGTAAAATGAGAATGATAAATCCTGCATTACGTGGACTAGCATGAGGACTAAAAGGGAACTGGATTCAAGGATGCTTTGTACACTACACAGTTGTTACTGCCCCTGATACTGCCCTTCTGAGGCCCTGGCAGCAGCCCTCCTCTTACTTGTCCTCAGGTGCTCACCTGGACGTCTCTGGAAAACACAGCCATGTTTGCCCCAGACACCAGCCTCACAACCAGGGCCAGCACAATCCATAATGAAACAAAGTTCTGCTGGTTCTTAGTTTATTAATGGATACTGCACATTCAGTGTTCCTAGTCTCCCAAGTGCCCAGTCCACAATCCCAAAGCTTCTCCTTCCACCCTGAGTCTGGACTCTCCCTGGCCTGTCCTCAGCCGCAGTCCCTCCTGGGTCTAGTGTTATAACTATTCCAATGCTCACTTGATCAGACTCACTTGAAAATTAAAGTCAGATCTGAGAGGAGCCTTAGAGGCCATTCAGTCCCGTGACATCAAACTGTGGTCCTCAGAGGTGAAGGACTCTTTGAAGAGGCCCAAGAAACCACTGAGAGAGTCAAGTTAGGGACCAGCAGGCAAAACTCAAGGCCACTGTCAGGCCCTACCTCATAGAGGGCATCTCTGCCCCATCTGGTTTCATTGAGCTTCTGTAGTGTGTTGTGGAAGGGTTTTGCTGTTGAAATCGAGTTTGAGAACCACCCAGTGAAGCCAATATTTTCTTATCACTGAAGAGAAAACCAAGGCTCAAGAAAGAGGAGGAGGGCCGGCCCTGTGGCTTAGTGGTTAAATGCGCACGCTCCGCTACTGGCAACCCGGGTTCGGATCCCAGGCACGCACCGACACGCCACTTCTCCGGCCATGCTGAGGCCGCGTCCCACATACAGCAACTAGCAGGATGTGCAACTATGACATACAACTATCTAGTAGAGGAGGATTGGCAATAGATGTTAGCTCAGAGCCAGTCTTCCTCAGCAAAAAGAGGAGGATTAGCCTGGATGTTAGCTCAGGGCTGATCTTCCTCACAAAAAAAAAGAAAGAAAGAAAGAGGAGGAGACTCTCCTAAGATGACTCAGAGCATTCAGAGCAGAGCTGGGAATAGAATTCAGGCCAAAACCAGATTGAAGCTGAACCCTAAGGCCAGCCCTCCTCTGGCCCATGCCTCACTGTAAGCATGATGTCAATGTACCCACCCCAGGGACAGACCTGAGACAGGACTGAGGCCATAGACTTGATGAGGCAGTGTTTGTTTTTCACCATCACCCTGGAGACCTCAGGCCTGGATTGGTTCTGGATTTGCAGATTATGGGGTGTGAGCAGGTGCTGGAGGCCCTGGGGCAGGCATATCTGACTCCTTCATAAACACAGGCCCCGTAGTACGGTCCCTAGAAGAGAAGAGGTATTGATGGGCAGGCCACACCATCCGCACCCACTGTCTCTGCCAGTACCTCAGCCAGGAAGTAAGGAAAGTTAGTAGTTGTCAGGATGTGAGAGACAAGGATGGGGGCTGCTGGGGGCCCGGGCTGGAAAGGGATCACAGAGCCCCAGAGAACTCTGAAAGTATAGTCAGGTTGGGTACAGGCTAAGAGCTCAGGCACACTCACTCTCCTATTTGGGGATCTCGTGAAGACCCAGCAGATATATCTAGAGCTTCCTGGAGGAAGCCAGGCCCAGCAGGTCTGACAACAGAGGACTCCCAGCCTCAGAATCACAGGACAGGAGAGCCCCCATGCCCTGCCCAATTGTTCTTGTGGCCCTACTCTGAGCAATGCCCATGGGGCACACTGTCTGGGCCCCTGGCTACCTGCCAATGTCCAGGCCCTTGGACATCTTCTCCACCAAGGGAGATGTGCTCATTGGGGCTGTGACACCCTTACACACAGTGCTGGGTCAGCCAGAAGTCACGGTCCAGCAGCCTCTGCGCCAACGGTGGGTTATGCTATTTATCTCTGAGGATGGGGGGCCACAAGGGGGGAAAAGGGGAACAGCCTTCCTGATCACTGTATGCTGGAGGTCTCAGATCTGTTACCCACCCTCCAGGACCTTGGCAGGGACAGCCCCTCACTCTGTGGACCTGGGTGTTAGAGACTCGGTTCTAGTCCCAGCTCTCCCGAGTCATTGAGCAACTGAAGGTAAGCCCCCTTCTCTCTCTGGGTCTCATGCTCCACTCTGCACAATGCTAATATTCCTTAAATTTGATGGGAAGAAGGGCTGAGCAGTCTTAGGCCTGGGAATGGTTTCAGAATCACGGCGGCGGGAACCGTGGTAAGATGCATGTACCGGCATGTTCATGGGACCAAAGGGAAGGGAGCCCCAGGCCCACACTTGTCAGCAACTTTCTCCCACAAGCCTAGCTTCCACAGATATCTGAACTATTTCCAAGGCTTAACTGGTTTCTAACCAGATTTCAGTCTGTGAGCCTGCAGAGTCTATCCAGAAAGATACTCAGGACGTATGTGGCCAGACCCCTATCTCGCTACATGTCTGTCTTAGTTCTTCCTGCCTAAGTCTTTGTCAAGGCATTCTAGCATGCATATTTGCATCTACTCATAGCTCTCTGCTTGTGTCTGTGGCTATTTGTCTTTGCAAGTGTTTGCCTGCGCTTGTGCCCGTCTGTCTGCCTGTGCATATGGCCAGCAGTCTCTACGTGTCTGTCCTACCCAGTATAGTCTGTGTCACCTTTCTTCCTGTCTTGTCCATAGCTGAGTGCCTGCCTCTGTGTGTGTCTGCCTGTGTCTGCATGTGAGTCATCTGTCCCATTCCATGTGTCTGCCTGTTTATGTGTCACATCCACTCTGTCAGGAGTCTGCCTGCATTTGTGGACCCGATGCTGTGTGTGTGCCTATATTGCTGTCAGCTTCTCTCTGCGTGCCTGCAAGTGTGTTTGTGTGTGTGTGTGTGTGTGTGTGTGTGTGTCACTTTGTGTGTCTCTTGGTCCATCTCCGGGAAGTTGCCAGCCTTTCCCCGTGTCTGTCTACTTGTGTCTTCCCTCAAATCTTCCCTAGAATCTCCAATCCCCTCAAGGCTTCTTTCTTTCAGCAAACGTACATCTAAATTCAATCCTATCTTACCCTCACTCCCCAGAAGGAGAGACCCTCTAGGGCTGTTTCATGTGGCCCTTTAGAATACTACTGACTAATCCTAACTTCCCCCCACCTCACCTCTCTAAGATTCAAAGTCTGCTTTTTCCTGAAAGTCCTGGGCCTTCTCTTTGCTGTTGCCGAGGCAAAAGAGGACCCAGCCTTCCTGCCCAACGTCACCTCGGGACTGCAGACCTGTGATTCCTGCGTCTCAGGGATCTGGGCCCTGAGGGGCACCCTGGCCCTGCTGCCCAACCAGCCCCGCCCACGCCCAACTTCAGCTGCGGTCCCCAGCAACGGCTCCTGGGGGTGGTTGGAGGGATGACCTCCCCAGATCCGAGCCCATGGCTGAGCTGCTCTCTGTGTACAGAGTGCCTCAGGTGAGAGATGCACCTGCAGAGAGGAAGTCGCTAGGACATTGTGTGTGGCTGCTGGAGGATAAAACAACAACCAGGTAGAAAGATCACAGGCTATGTCCTTGAAAAGGTCACTTCCCTTCCCTGGGCCTGGGATCCCTCTTCTACAAAATGAGGGAGTGGGTATTGGACTAGATTGGTGGTTCTCTGATGCTGGTCCATGAACTGGTGCTGATCTGTGATGATGTTTTCTCTGGTTTGCAACAAAATGACAAAAAACGACGTGGTATACACATGTGTCAGTGTGAGGTCACCAGCCCCCTTAAAATAGTGTTTTTATTTTTCCAACAAACTTTTGTGGCAAAATAAAAATTTAGTAACTTTAGGCCAAACTCCCGTAATTTTCCCTGTTGATTTGTTAAGCAGCCTGGGACACATATTCTGTAATAGCCATGATCTGAGGGCTGAGGAGAACACTCAACATTTATCACCCAGGCCAGGATGATCTCATTCCTCCTCGCCACACTTCTCAGAAAGCTGGAAAGTTGAACAAGTTACAGACCATTCTGCTGGGTCTCTTGAGGTTTCTATGAAACATTTGCTTATAATTGAATTCTGTTTGATCATCAATATACATCAAATGTTAGGCAGAGAAGCAATGTCTGTGAAATCATTTCCCAGGTGGAAAATCTGTATTTTCCCCCAGCATGCCTGGAAGGAACATGACTGCTTAATTGTTAGCTTGAAAAAACACACCAAGAAATATGAAATATCTTTCTTTCCAGATGCCAGTGAGGCCTCAAATGCCACAATTGAGAGATCATCCAGTTTGATGCAAACACTTAACTATCAATGGCTATAATGGAGTGATGTGTAATAGCTACTGTCAGTCATTCACACTGCAGTATCAATGAGTTTATCACATGCTTTCTTCTGCAATATTGGTTAAGATTGACTTAATAATAAATAGATCTATCATTTATTGTATGATTGCCATTACTGGAAACCGCTTTTTAAATCCTTTGCTTTTACCAAAATTTTTATGAAGATTAAATGGTGTAATACATGGAAAACACTTAGAACAATGCCTGACTTACCATAAGTGCTATGTCAGTTTTCCCTATTACTATTATCATCTTCATTTTCGTTATCTTATTTAATCCTCACAACAGCTCTGTGAGGTAGATGCTATTATCTCATTTTACAGATGATGAAATTGAGGCTCAAAGAAGAAATGTCACTTGCCCAAAATCACAGAGCTAATAAGCAGGAGTTTGGGATTCAAAGTCAGGCAACTTGACGGGGCCGGCCCCGTGGCTTAACGGTTAAGTGCGCATGCTCCGCTACTGGCCGCCTGTGTTCGGATCCCTGGCGCGCACCAACGCGCTGCTTCTCCGGCTATGTTGAGGCCGCGTCCCACATACAGCAACTAGAAGGATGTGGAACTATGACATACAACTACCTACTGGGGCTTGGGGGGAAAATAAATAACATAAAAAAAAATTAAAAAAAAAAGTCAGGCCACTTGATTCCAGGAGTAGACGAAGGGACAGAAGCAAGGAGGAGGGAAGCTCACCTAAATAAAAATTCTGCCTATTTGGGGGCTTTGGTAATTTCCAAAATTTTACTGAGCACACTACTCATGGTGTAGAGCATTGTGTTACAGCCACATGTACCATGAGGTACACATGGGCCATGACCTTGACCTCAGAAACACACTCTGGACAAGAAAGCAAGCAGGAACGCAGAAAGCCATTACACCAGGGCACCCACATGGCTCTCAAAGTGTCTACTATGGGAGGATCAGGGTAAAACAACACAGCCTCAAGGTTCCAAATTGGAAAGTTGGGTTATGGTAGCAGTACTTTCTGAGTCAGACATCAGGACACTTGGCTGACGGTGGATTGCTTTTTCTGGTTTTTTATGTATATAAAAAGCCTTACAAAGGTAAAAAAAAAATAAATCACTTTAGTTAGACCTTAATTGCTTTAATAGAAAAAAGTTAAATGCATGAAATCATTTCAGTCCCCCTGCTTTGAGGTCCTACTCCAGCATGGTGCATGGTGTTAGACCCAAGACCATCCTCCCCACAGTGTCACCCTCTCCCCAGTGGGGACTCCTTCTCCAGCCCCATGGCCCTCATGAGATTGAAGTAGCAACCATCACTCCCGGGTTAAGTGCCCCAGTGACAGGGAAAATAAAGCTCCAGATACATTCAGCATTGAAGTGCTGATTATTACAGTCTCAGCTTTGAAGCTCTAGAAATATCACAGTTCACACTCATTCACTAGATGTTTTTGGAACAACAGCTACATGCCGGATCATAATCCCCCAAGGGATTAATATGAGTAAGATCCAGTTGCCAACCTCAAAGAGCTCATAGTTGAGAGGGGCACAGACAAAGAGATGATGTTATAGTTCCAAGAAGGAGGTATGCACCCAGAAATGACTGGTATTGATGGATCTGGCTCAAGCTGCCCAAAGTCATTGTCAAAACTAGACACTATTTATTAACTCAGCGTGAGAAATGTGACTTCTCAATCTGCCTTGTGCTGGTTGGTCAGTATATTCTCTCCCTGCAGAAAAACCTCTATCTGAAGCCAAATACTTCTCAGAAGGATAATCCATGAGCCTAGACTTGGAGCATAAGGAAGAGACTGGACTATTGTTGCTATAAAACCAGATCTGCCCAGGCAACTAGAAAGTGCAGCTCAACAGAGATACCCTCCCTCTATAAAAGACAGAAACACCCAGGAATATTAAGTCATTCTTCAGTGCATTGCATTGTCGCCTAGCTGGAAGAGAGACTCCCTTAGTTCCATTCCAGCCCTGAGGATACTCCTGGCCCACCTCCTAGGTCTCACCAGCATCACAGCCCAATGGGTCACTTGTGAAGAGGTTAACCCCAGTCCATTTAAGTCAGTTTTCCTCAGGACCAGCCTTGGAGGCCACACACTCATAAATCTAGAGGCCCTCACACTGAACTCAGAGTGTGTGCATCTTCTCTCTAACACTGGGGACTCCACTTCTATTGGATGGTGTCTTTATTTTGCTAAAATGCAAGAGATCTCCAAATTCATTACGTCTTAAGACATTCTTAAGCATTTGGCATAAATCCTTGCTTTCTCCAGCTCTGGTTTTGCAAAACCCCAGAGTTCGTACCATCAAAGAACCTGGTAGAGACTCTCCGTGTTTCACACAAATCCAAGAATGTGCACCAGCAGAGGGGACTGAACACAGATGAGCTGGGGAGCAGAAGAGCTAGAAATTATGAAGGGCACTAGCTTGAAAGTCATTAAACCTAGATTTGAATCTTAACAACACTACTTATCAATTATATGATCTTGACAAATTAAGTCATCCTTTTTGAGCTTCGCATTCCTCATTTATAAAATGAAGGTAACAAAGATTAATGATGAAGGATCTACTTCTTAGATTCATTGTGAGTGTTAACAATAGAATAACCAGTGTCTAGTATATAACAAATGCTCATTACTGTTAGTTATTATTGCTATTGGCAATAATGATGATAACAATGCAAACCTGGAAGGAGTAGGTAACTTTTGAGAAAAACCAATTCTCAAATCCTTTGTATAATTTTGCCTGGTCTCAGACCAGAGAGTCAGCAAAGACTTGAAGTAAAAGAACTTGTCTGTCATACCCGGTGGGACAGATTCCCTACAGCAGGCTGGAGAAGGTCTGTGACAGCAGACCTCCACTCTGAGTAACCTGGGTTTCTTGTAGGAAAAGGAATGTGGGAGGAAGAAGAGGAGGAAGAGGAGGAGGAAGAGAGAGAGAAACACTTGCATTCATTCATGCACTCAACAGCTAAGATAAATTAAATGGATCCTGCTTAAAGTCTAATTGGAGGGAAAAAGACATGAGCTCAAACAATCTGAGGCAGAAGGAGTTCAGTGATAACGTGATGATGGGGAGGATCGTAGGGCTGCCATAGACCAGGAAGAAAGAACTCGATCCCAGCTTGAGGAGCAGGAATCAGGGAAGGCTTTATGGAGCGGAACTCAATAGACAAGCCATATTTTGTTTAGTTCTTATGTTCTTCTATGGAAAAAAAAAATACACTTTTAATTCCATGACTGTTTCTTAGCTTTAATACTCGCCTAACCACAACACCATCCTGTCATTGCCCCCAGAAGTCTTTTGCTAACAATTGGGTTAAAGAAAATTTAGAACATCTTATGCGCACTCACTTGTTCTGCCCATCAGAAATCACACTCTACACTGACTTAACCACTGACCCCTCTGCTCCAAAAGATTCACATCCATCTTTAGGTCAAGAGGGCTGAAGAGCCTCCAGGTCAAGTGGACTCATCTAAGACTTTGATGGTACCCATCCCCTGATATGGAATTTTCTTGTTATTTTGCTTTAGGATACGTCTCTTCTAAACAGGAAATAAGTGACTTTTGTTTTATGTCCAATTTGAAAGTGGCTGTAATAGCCAGAATCTTTACTCCGACTTCCTTGTGTCAGAACAGTTCAATTCTCATCTCTTTGTCCTTGAAAAGGCAAAACACAGCTAGCATGCTCCAAGGAGAGTGTCATGAAGGGGCTCTTTTCAAAGCAGTGGGCAGCGTTAAGGGTAAAACACCTAGAAGACAGCCAAAGTAGGAAGGTGTGTCCATTCATGGAGGAGGAAGCAGTAGGAGAGGGCCTCCGGACCAAAGCAGTGGCCTTCTCTTGCTAAAGTCAGCCCCTGCCAACCCATGGCTGAGCAGAGAGGAATCTGGGGGTATGAATACCCCAACCACACTCTCCTCCCACCCCCAGTCTCCTACTAGAAGACAGAGGGCAGGGCAGCCCTTTGATCCTTTGATTCAGTCCATAGAGGTCAGCCTACTGGGGCCCAGAGGATACAAACAGCTATAGAGTTCATTTAGACGGTAGATAGAGAACACAGCACACTCTTCTTAACTAGAGTAATTTAACCTTTCACATTTACTGATGGCTGATGAATTTGATGTTATTCTCCCCTCTTGTATAATTGTCTATTTATTTTGCTTTGTCATACCTTTCTTTTATTTATTAATAATAGATAATAATAATAATAGAAATAATGAATAGAAAGTATTTTTATTTGTTATTTAGTTTCAAGGTATTTCTGTGCTTTCATTTATTATTTCTATTATTATAGTTTTCTTTTTATTCTACTTTTTTCTTGTTTGTCTTTTCTTGAAATTTCCTAATTTTTTAATCTATTTTTTTCCTACTAGCACTTGGGAAGTTCTATGTCTTGTTTCTATTTGTCCAATGATTACTCAATTTTAATCATTTGAAACTTTATTTTTTTAAACGAGGTCAAGAATTATGCAATATATAAAGACAAAATCTGAACATGTCTTTACTTCTCTGCTTCTCCCACCAGCACCATAAGATAGTTCTTTAGTCTAATCGCAGTCCTTCTTAACGTGACTTGGCTTCTCAGGCCTGAGTCCATAGGCTTTGGAAGGACCTGGACATAGCATATATCAAAGGCCGGTGGGAGATTAATTAAAAATAAAAGGTAGAAAGATACAGAAGGACAAACACTCCATGAGACTACTTATATCATGAATCTAAAATAGTCAAACTCCTAGAAGCAGAGAGTAGAATGGTGGTTGCCAGGGCCTGTGAGGAGGGAGAAACAGGGAGCTGTTAGTCAAGGGTACAAGGTTTTGGTTATACAAAAAGAATAAGTTCTAGAGATCTCCTGTACATCATAGTGCCTATAGTTAACAATACTGTATTGTATACCTAAAAATTAGCTGAGAGGGTGGGTTTTATGTTAAGTGTTCTTATCACACAAAAACATAACAGTAATAATAAAGAGGGTGGAGGAAACTTTGGGATGTGATGGATAAGTTTACTGTGGCAATGGTTTCACAAGTGTATACTTATTTCCACTTTCATCAAGTTGTATATCTTAATTATGTGCAGCATTTTGTATGTAAAGGCAGAGAGGGACAGAGAGGGCAGGAATGAGGCCAAGTCACAGGGCAGCTGTGAGAGCATCTGTGGATACCGAGCAGCGGCAGTGGTGGGATGGTTTGGCCAGGAATTTGCAGCCCCATTTTTTCCCCCCAGATTAGCCATGGATCTCAGCACCCCCAGTTCTCTGACCGTTTCCAGTACCCGTCCTTCCTCCTCATGGTGCCCAGCAGTGCCCACCAGCCCTGGGTTCTAGCCAAGCTCTTGAATCACTTTAATTGGACCTGGGTGGGCCTGATGGGTTCTGACAATGGCAACT
Organism: Rhinoceros unicornis; assembly: GCA_028646465.1. Taxonomy (NCBI): domain Eukaryota; kingdom Metazoa; phylum Chordata; class Mammalia; order Perissodactyla; family Rhinocerotidae; genus Rhinoceros; species Rhinoceros unicornis. The sequence goes on along the minus strand of JAQQSS010001870.1, from coordinate 2,656 downwards.
TGGAGCGGCTGGACCAGCAGCTGTAGATGGCAGTCAGGCGCATGAGTGGCTGTGTGGCCTTCTCAAAGAGCATCAGCAGCCAGGACGACAGCATCAACAGTACAGCCAGCGTCATTGCCTCAAGCCCTGCTGCCACAGTCATCGTCTGTGACTGTTACCACTTTCACTTCAGGCTCCTGGCCAAGGCCCTTTGGGAGAACAATGTGACCAAGAGGACATGGATTTTCTCCACCACCTTCTACTACAACCCCTCGGTGCTGGGACCCAGGGCCCAGGACTTGCTGAACGGCGGCTTGAGCCTGACCATAGCCTCAGGAAAAACGCCTGTCTTTGAGGACTTCCTGTTGGCACTGTGCCCAGCCATGTACCCAGGCAACAGTCTGGTGAGGAAGCTGTGGGAGGAGCTGCATGGATGCAGGTGATCTGGATTAGAGGCTTCCACCCAAAGTGCCGGAGATGGGGCTCAGAATTACACAGGGCCTGAGAACATGACAGCTGTCTACCCATCTGCCTTCAAACTTTCTGATCTGACAGCCACTTACCCAGCCTACTTGGCAGCCAAAGCCCTGCTGGCCACCTATCACAACCTGATGTCCTGTTCGCCAGGAGAAGGACCATTCCCAAGACGCATCTGTGTGGATGCACAGAACTCCAGGCCTTGGCAGGTGAGCAGCCAAGACCCCCTGCCCAGTACCTGTTCATCCTACCTTGCTGTGAGCCACAGACTAGCAGAGAGGCAGTGTGGTCTATGAAAGGAGTTCTGACTTTAGAGCCAAATCACACCCTTCCTTTCCCTTCCCTTCCCTTCCCTTCGCTTCCCTTCCTTTCTCTTTCTTCCCTTCTTTTATCTTATCATTAAAAGATATCAGGGGTCTAGATCTAGAAGAGAGAACTGGCTCCTACTGGCAATGAGAGTCAGTTGTAAAATTTTCGGGGATTATGCAAGTTTCTTGTTAAACCGTGGAAATCAGCAAACACTAAAATCCTAGCTTTTTTCCTCAGAGAGCCAACTGTTAGACATTTAGCAGCACACCACTGCAAATATCCAAGGAGATTTATAGAAATGAAGTCAGAGTAGAAGAGAAATCCTCTTAATATTAAAAGAATGTCTTTAAACTAGACACTTTTATAAGATGGGTTTTAGGGAATTTTATCAGTATCTATGTAGTGTGAGTTCTTAAAGCCTGTGAGAGTAATAGTTAACACTTTTTGAGTGCTAGTCCAGTTTTCCCAACACCATTTAATGAAGAGACCTTCCTTTCGCCATTTCATGTTCTTGTTTCCTTTGTCATCAGTGATGTTGACCTCTAATTTTCCTTTTTTGTGTTGTCCTCATCTGGTTTTGGTATCAGGGTAATGCTGGCCTCATAGTATGAGTTAGGAAGTATCTCATCCTCTTCAATTTATTATAAAAGTTTGCGAAGGATAGGTATTAAATCTTCTCTGAATGTTTGGTAGAATTCACCAAAGAAACTGTCTGGTCCTGGACTTTTGTTTTTGATTGCTGTTTCAATCTCCTTACTTGTATTGGTCTATTCAGATCCTCTTGTTTTTCTTAATTCATCTTGGTAGGTTGTATGAGTCTATGAATTTATCTGTTTCTAGCCAAGTAATGTTCCAAAAACTTTATATTATTAATGCATTTCATCTTCACAACAACCCTATGAGGCATGTCCCCTTTTTTACATACCAAAAAAATGAGAGCTAGAACAACATATCCAAGGTCACACAGCTGCTTCAGGGTAGAGTCAGGAATCACACCAGGCAACCTGGATCCAGAGTCTGGGCACTGGGCCACTGCTCTCTACTGCCTCTCTATGCTGAAGAATTCATGAATCTTTCAAGATTCTAGACCTAGCTCTGTCCACCACCAAGTGATTTGTTCAAACTTCCTCCTATAATCTCCCTGAGCTTTCATGGCCTACTTCAGGAAATATGTGTTTATGTCACAAATATTTACTAAGCAATTTACACGCACCTTGGAGCATGCAGGACACAGAAATGTGCAAAATGTGTGCTTGTCCTCACAGTGTTTACACTCTGGTTAGAGACAGTAATAAGTAATCATACATACCAGGTATTGGAGGATATGGCACAAGCATGTGGGAAAGTGATCCAGTTGGTTCAAAGCAGGAGATAGACTAAGAAAAACTGCTGTAGAAAGACAAGGTTGGAAAGGCAAGTGGAAGCTCTATTATAAAGAACCTCAAAGGTCTTCTTAAAGAGTTCCAGGTTTTTAGAAAAGATGAAAACCCCTTTTCCAGATGTTCAACATCATTAACTATCAGGGAAATGCAAATCAAAACTACAATGAGATATCACCTCACGCCCGTCAGAATGGCTATAATTAACACGACAGGAAACAACATGTGTTGGAGAGGATGTGGAGAGAAGGGAACTCTCATACACTGCTGGTGGGAGTGCAAACTGGTGCAGCCACTATGGAAAACTGTATGGAGATTCCTCAAAAAATCAAGGATAGAACTACCATATGATCCAGCTGTTCCACTGCTGGGTATTTATCCAAAGAACTTGAAAACACCAATTTGTAAAGGTACATGCACCCCTGTGTTCATTGCAGCGTTATTCACAATAGCCAAGACTTGGAAGCAACCTAATTGCCCATCAAGGGACAAATGGATAAAGAAGATGTGGT